>JBBPBX010026835.1:0-30685 GCA_038048925.1 Garcialebias charrua
TAATTTTAAGACCACATTGGTGTGGCACTGTTCAGGTGTATTTGAAGTCAAGTCAAGTCAAGTCAATTTTATTTCTATAGCACAGCTTAAAACAGATAAACTGTTCAAGGTATTTGAAGGCATGTTAAGTGCAATTTCATCCTCTTTAATTTTAAGACCACATTGGTGTGGCACTGTTCAGGTGTATTTGAAGGCATGTTAAGTGCAATTTCATCCTCTTTAATTTTAAGACCACATTGGTGTGGCACTGTTCAGGTGTATTTGAAGGCATGTTAAGTGCAATTTCATCCTCTTTAATTTTAAGACCACATTGGTGTGGCACTGTTCAGGTGTATTTGAAGGCATGTTAAGTGCAATTTCATCCTCTTTAATTTTAAGACCACATTGGTGTGGCACTGTTCAGGTGTATTTGAAGGCATGTTAAGTGCAATTTCATCCTCTTTAATTTTAAGACCACATTGGTGTGGCACTGTTCAGGTGTATTTGAAGGCATGTTAAGTGCAATTTCATCCTCTTTAATTTTAAGACCACATTGGTGTGGCACTGTTCAGGTGTATTTGAAGGCATGTTAAGTGCAATTTCATCCTCTTTAATTTTAAGACCACATTGGTGTGGCACTGTTCAGGTGTATTTGAAGGCATGTTAAGTGCAATTTCATCCTCTTTAATTTTAAGACCACATTGGTGTGGCACTGTTCAGGTGTATTTCAAGGCATGTTAAGTGCAATTTCATGTTAAGTGCAATTTGAAATAAGAAATATAAAACATGATAAAAAATACATTTTTGTGTTCATTTCATTCCTATTCAAGACACTTTGATAAGAATGACTATATATTTAATATAGGCGGATACAGAGTATCTTTGTTTACAATTTTGGTTGGTGGTGTGCCTCGTGATTTTTTCAATGAAAACACTGTGCCTTGGCTCAAAAAAGGTTGAAAAACACTGTTATAGATTAACCGATTCGACCGGATATCCGGTTTGACAAGCTAGCGATGTGGTTGCATCGGTAGCAGCCACGTAAACCGACAGCAACCAGCCACAAATCCAGAGATGAACCGGTTAAAAAGACACGGACCGGTTACGGACCGGTTATCGCGAGACTTGCTGGGTTTACAATGCGTTTCTAAAACAACGCGAGAGCGAAGCTATTCTCACGCATGCGCCATAGCTCACCAAGAGCACGAGCGAGCATGGATGTAAATAGTAGCCGCCGCGCTAGCGAGTCACCGCGAAAGATTTTCAACACATCAGCCAGACAAAAATCTAAAGTGTGGAACGTTTTCGGGTTTTACTAGAAGGACGGAAAACTCGACAAAAGCCACGCTATTTGTAAGCTATGCAGCGCACCTCCGAAGTACACTGGTAGCACAACAAACCTCGACCAACAACTTTTCAAGCCTCATAACAACGAGCAGGATCATGCAGCTGCCACACACAAAGCGACGGGTAACGTTATCACTAAATTTTACGGGCAACTCAGTGATAGTTCACGAGCTACACAGGCCTTGAAGATCTCTTCCACACTGTTTTAAGTCCCTGCCCTTCCTCAGTAGCAGTGATAACTCCTGAGCCCACAGAATGGGTGAACAGTCTTGTTGTTACACAGAAGAATAAACACGTTGTTGGACCCGAACTGCGTTGTCTCAGCCTTCACCTATAATATAAGCTGCATGACTATGACCCACAGCCATACAAGATTAATAAGAAGCATAAAGCTACAACAGTAGCCATGATGCAGAGAGGACATTCACAAGCCTATCAGCAGAAACAACATCCCTGCATCACAAGGTAAATCCCCCAACACACTGTCAAAATAAAATATACATATTATGGTGCATTCAGTTACAGTCTGCTGTGTTTTGTTGCTGTCACTAGATTTATTCTGCCCACTGTTTTTTGATTGTTTACACTGCATTTAACCATACTGTACACTAAATGTAATGTCATGTTTTATTTCTAGGTAACGGAGGATTCAGTTCAGAGAGGTCCAGTGCAGACTGAACCTGCAAATGTCTGCAATGATACACCACAGACCCAAGATGAGCATACAGGTTTGTGTTTTATAACTTGTGATCAAGAATGAGCTGACTTTGTCTTAAACTTGTGCTGCAGTCATTGTATCAGCATAAAACACATTCACTATAATGAGAGAATCTGCATGCACAGAAAGAGTTCAATAATAATCATGATGATGATGATAATGATACATCTTTTACACATGTACACGAGTCCCTACATAAATAAATTCTGAACATCAGATGAAGATTTTTACATAAAATGGTAAAGTCAGTAAAAAAAAAAAAACTTCATGGCTAACAAGTCAGTAATATATGGTGCTTGTTTTCTATTTCAGATGATGAACCACCCTGTAAAAAGAAGAAAATGTCAGCGCTGGACGAGCTGTTGGGAGAAGACTTTGAAGTGAGGATGGCAACTAGATCTGTGAGGGACCAGGCCAGAAGTCAAGAAGTACAGAGAGCGTGAGGTACAGAGAGCATGTTTTTATATTAATCCGTGCCCACCTGCTCACACAAACTCATGTTCGTGCTGCTGTTGTTAGGTGTACTGTTCTTGCATTATGTTTTGTATTATTAAGTTCAAGTTCAAGTGTTTATTTGTCATATGCAGGTTAACACAGGGTTAACTTAGTACAATGAAATGCTCAGGATGAGAAAAAACGATTTTGACTTGCTAAAAAACACACAACAAGCAAACAGGAAATACTAAAGCATGCAATAAGGGTACAAAATAAACTACCAAAAAGTGAAACAGTAATTATAATATTTACAAAGTTTCTGAAGAGAAAAATAGTAAACAACATGGTAGAATTTTAACGGTGAAGCAGGATGAATTTGTGTGAATAACTATTTCAAGGTAGTAATGAAATATAAGCTAAAATGCACATGATCTATATTGCACATAACTACCAAACTACAGGTTGTGTGACAGGTTATTGCACAACAGGTTATTGCACAGGACTCAGGAGCTTTGTGCTTAGCTTATTCCTGGGTTTTTTTTCCTAGTGATTTTTATTTTATTACATGCTGCTGTAACCATTTGTGCCTTTTATATTTTTTCTGTATTTTCTGTAGGAAATTTTCTTTTAGCTGGTCTTTAGGTCCATGTTTAAAAATAAACACATTTAACATGTGATTATTTTGTTTGGCTTTTTACTTTATTTTTACCCTTTTAGATATGATATATGTGGACTTTTACAAATTTAAAAATGCTCTAAGAATGTCACATTGATAGAAGTGGTCCTTTTTCTTTCATAATGAAATATTTGTCTACCGGTACATCAACAAATGTTAAAACGTAGAATTATTTGAAGTTTAATCGAATCGAACCGAATCGCTTTTACACTGCATCGAATCGAATCGTTCCGTTTTTAAAATAAATCGTTTTTGAATCGAATCGTAACCTTTGTATCTAGATGTGAATCGAATCGTCTGTCACACAGAGATGTACAACCCTAATATATATATATATATATATATATATATATATATATATATATATATATATATATATATATATATATATATATATATATATATATATATATATATATATAGGGGTGTAACGGTACGCTAAAATCACATTTCGGTTCGGTTCAATTACAAGGAGGGCTCGGTTCGGTTTATTTTCGGTTTATTTTCGGTACAAAAAAAAAAGACAAAATAAAGACTTACAAAATGTTTATTTTGAAAATATGCCAAAAATATGTTTGTATTGTATTGTAGTAATAAATAAAAGTGACCCATTTGGATGATATTTTAAATAAACAGCACTCTACAATAAATAAATTATATTAAAAATAATAAAAATCTTAATGAATACAATAACAGTCAGAACCAGAACAATAAGCAGCAACAGACTGTTTACAATCTTAACTAATAAAGTTTTTGTCCAGTAGCACCAGTGTGGCTGTATTTGTCCTCATTACTCACAACCTCTTCTTGGTGGGACTGGTCCTGGAACAGTTCCAGAGTTCAATTCAGTCATCACACACTTCTTAGCTGCAGCAGGTGATCTCTGGTGGATTTCCCTGAAGTGGAAGGAGAGCAGCTACCTCTGTAACTGGAAATACTGGAAATAAAACACAGAGGTAAAAAAATAAGTTAATAAGATTATAATTTTAAATAATAATAAATTATAAATAATAATTATAATAAAATAACAATACCTCTTGAACGGTTGAATATCTCACTCATCATCAGGGCAGGGTTTAAATCAGCTCCAGGACTTGTTGACCATCAGTTTTAGTTTTTTCATAAAGAGCTGAACTTTTTGACTTAAGTGTTGACGTGATGGATGTCTCATAGCAAGGATCAACTGTGCATTAAAAACTTTCAGACTTAGATTCAGAGCTTTAAAAACTCATACAGTTTGTGTTATTGATCTGGACCCATCTAAATTACCTGATGAAGTTGTTTAAATGCAGCTGTGTTGTTAGCGCACTTTGTAGAAGTTGTTTAAATGCAGCTGTGTGGTTAGCGTACTTTGTAACAGCTCGTTCACGTTCTGATGACGTAGTTTCCAGCGCGTTCACGTTAGACGTGTTGCTGCTGCAGATCCAGTCTTCATGAAAAAACGTCCACACACACAGCTTTGTGCGCTCGTCTTTTAACAAGAAAACCATAACGTTAACAAACAGGAAACCGCAGCGAGAAGCTAACGGCTAATGCTGCGCGTGCTGCGAGATAATAGCTCCGTGCTGAAACGCGCCCAGGAAATTTTGTTCCGCGGCGCACATATTAACATTCAATGAGTGAAAAAATAACCGTTTCGGTACAGCACGTTCGGTTCGGTCCACCTCCGTACCTTTTCGGTTCGGTACACCAACTACAACCGTTACATGCCTAATATATATATATATATATACCGTATTCTCCGGATTAAAATACGCTCCGGTATTTAGTACGCTTTGTCAAATTATTAACAATAAACACGAAAAAATTGTACACTATACGCTTCGGTGTTTAATACGCGTCATCGCCACGCGACGCGTCAGCTTTGTCCTGATCAAGATGGCGGCTCAGGACCAAACCAGTACGAAGAACTTCACAAAGAAACACGGTAAAAAATTATTTCTTTGCGAGAAAAAATATATTACTAAGCTGACTTTATAGAAGACGTGTTCCTGAGTTTAACGAAATGTTCAAATCAGCTGGATTTAAAGAAAAAAAAGTTCGCTGATTTTTATGCAGGCACCAGCCGGGTCAAACCGGACGCTTTCTTTCTTTAAATTTAGCTAAATAAACGCTTAAAAATATATTTCTTCGCTGACTTATGGGTAATAGTAGACGTACTCCTGAGTTTAACGAAATGTTCAAATCAGCTGGATTAAAAAAAAAAGTTCGCTGATTTTTATGCAGGCGCCAGGCGGGTCAAACCGGAGCTTTCTTTCTTTAAATTTAGCTAAATAAACGCTTAAAAAATATATTTCTTACCTCACTATAGCAGACGGGCTCCTGAGCTGAACCAAATGTGAAATCAGCTGGATTTAAAAATCCGCGGTGTGGTTTATGAGTACATCCATAGCAGGGAGCGGGCAGCAGCAGAGTAATCAGTCCGACCAAAGGAAACCTTTTTCGGACACATGCAAGTAGAAACTTCTGGAAGTGGCCCCTCTTCCTCTTCGCTCTCTGAGTCCTTTGCTGGCTGCTGCCTACAGCGCCCATATAGCCCATATAGAGGCCGAAACTGGTACTGCACCATTTTTGCCAAAAATGAAAAACGATGAATCAGAGCCAAAAATGGGTCTAAAAATATGGGAAAAAATCCATAAATAATACTCTTCGGTGTTTAATACGCTGGACATTCAAATTAGCAAAAATACTGCGTATTATAGTCCGGTTTCTATGGTATATATATATATATATATACTGTTTATCTAATATGTGTGTTTATGTACAGGTAGTATATACCAGTACTGTAAAGTCCATATTCATAATGTTTTTACATTTAAGTATATAAAATATACTTCATGAATGTGCTTGTATGTTATCTCATATGATTAACACATGTATTGTGTCCCTGGTTTCCATTCAAGGTGGCTGGAATAACAACCCATCAGCAAGCCAGTTCCAGGCCATCTTCCGCCGGCTGATAGTTCGGTGTGGGGTTACACCCAGTGAGACTGGCAATGTGGCAGCACAAGACAACACTGTGTCCCTTTCTGCTGTTGAAATGTCCTCTCCTCTCCAGGAAGTGGAACTTTTAAGACAGGATGTGACATCAGAGTTTTCTCCTCCGTTCATTGGTTGATTGGCCAGTGAATGGGAGGAGATTTGTTGACGTCAGGTGAAATAGTTTTCACACGAGAAGTAGACAGTTTTCAAGTACAAAGACAAAACAGACTTGCAGGTATGAAAAACAGAGAATCAGTGTTTGAGAACAGATTAATTGTTTTTAGGAAGGGCAAGAGACAGAAGGAAACTTATGTCCACGACTTTTCTCTCTATTCCCAAACATCTCAAACATGGTTCTTCACCTTTAGACATGGTTCTTCTGAACATACAGTTTGATTCATTATACAGGTGACCCCCTACCTACGACTCCATCGACCTACGGCGTCCCGGACCTACGAACGTATCATATTTAATAAAAATATGACATTACTGTATTAAAAAAAAAAAAAAAAATTTTTTTTTTTTTTTTTGTGTTTAAATGTTCTTAATTTCATGTGTACAGCACTTTGTTGCAGCTGTGGTTGTTTTAAAGGCTTTATAAATAATAATTATGATAAAAATGATCATTTCTGATCATTTTTTGTCATGATTGCGCAATAATTGTGCACATCCGGTCATAACAGGAAGAAGGTCACCATATTACACGGTTACAAGTTAAAGCAGAACACCGGACGCCATCTTAGGTTAGTCACGGCTGCAGGCAGCCAGTTTTGGAAGACTGGTTGATCAAGATTGCCTCATATGGATTAATTACTTGGGTGTCTATGAGTGCACACTATTTCCCCAGCTCCCCGGGCGCCTTCCATGGCTGCTCACTGCACCACCTGGTGGTGGTTGGGTTAAATGCAGAGCCGAATTTCGTCTGTGTATGGGAACATACACAGATGACAGGAATGGACATTTATTTATTTATTTATTTACTATCTGGAATCGCTCTGTGAGCTCTGTGGACGTCTCAGGCTGGAGCAGCATCTGCAGATTGATCGCCGATTGCGCCGCACCGTCGCTCCAACACCAGCTCATGGCCTGGCTAACAGAAGCTAACACAGGCCTCGAGAGCTAACACAGGCCTCGAGCAGCTCCCGTGGTTTGCTCGCCGGCCGCCCGACAACAACAACGCATGGCAACCTAAGATGTCGGCTTTGACCATCTCAAAGTAAGAAAATATATTTTTATTTATTCTGTAAATGTGAATAGCAATGTTTAACATTACAGTACACTACTGTACATGCTTAAATGTGTGCGCGGCGCTCCGTTAGCGGTATTTCCACGAGCTACGAACGGAATAACGACCTACAAACGGGACGATATTTTCACCCCCTAGCTACGGCAGATCGAGCTGCGAACCGTTCTTAGGTCCCTAAATCGTTCGTAAGTAGGGGGTTCCCTGTATGAAGTAATCAACCTTGGTAACAGCATATGAAAGAGTGACAACTCAATGCAATTAACAAATGATTATGAAATGACAAAGTTGTTCTGTTAAAGCTGAATTAACACAAAATAAAAGGAAGTCTCTTTCTGATTTGTGTCTTCTTGATTCAAAATAACTAACAAAATAGTGTCCTGTGTTTCACTGAGTTTCAGTGAACATGTATCAGAGAAATGAAGGCTTGTATCAGGGACCACTGGCCTGGTCCCCTACAGAGGAATTGAATGTCCTCTGTCGAAGGAGCCTCTACCGTATTCGCCGTTGTAAAATACGCTCCTGTGTTTAATACGCTTTGTCCAATTATCGACAATAAACCAGAAAAAAACGTACATAATACGCTTGGGTGTTTAATACGCATCTATTATGAGTCACCGCTACGCGACGCATCAGCGCCTCATTTGCCCTACTTAAAATGGCGGCGACAGAAGCGAGCGAGTACGAAGAACTTCACAAGGAAACACGGTAAAAACAATTATTTCTTTGCGAGAAAAAATATATTTCTTAGCTGATTTCATAGCAGACAGGCTCCTGAGCTGAACCAAACTAACGAAATGTTCAAATCAGCTGGATTTTTAAAAAAAGTTCGCCAATTTTTTTGCAGGTGCCAGGTGGGTCAGACCACTTTCTTTCTTTAAATTTAGCTAAATAAACGCTTAAAAAATATACAGGGGGTCCCCGACTTACGAGCGCCCTGACTTACGATGTTCCGGATTTACGAGATTATCATAATTAATAAAAATCCATCCATCCATTTTCTTCCGCTTATCCGGGGTCGGTCGCGGGGGTAGCAGCCTAAGTAGGGAGGCCCAGACTTCCCTCTCCCCAGCCACTTGGAGCAGTTCCTCCGGGGGAATCCCAAGGCGTTCCCAGGCCAGCCGAGAAACATAGTCCCTCCAGCGTGTCCTGGGTCTTCCTCTGGGTCTCCTCCCAGTGGGACATGCCCGGAACACCTCACCAGGGAGGCGTCCAGGAGGCATCCTAACCAGATGCCCGAGCCACCTCAACTGGCTCCTCTCGATGTGGAGAAGCAGCGGCTCTACTCCAAGTCCCTCCCAGATGACTGAGCTTCTCACCCTATCTCTAAGGGAGAGTCCAGACACCCTGCGGAGAAAACTCATTTCAGCCGCTTGTATCCGAGATCTTGTTCTTTCGGTCATAACCCAAAGCTCATGACCATAGATGAGGGTGGGAACGTAGATCGATCGGTAAATTGAGAGCTTTGCCTTTTGACTCAGCTCTCTCTTCACCACGACAGACCGGTACAGCGCCCGCTTCACTGCGGACGCTGCACCTATCCGCCTATCGATCTCACGCTCCAGTTTTCCCTCATTCGTGAACAAGATCCCGAGATACTTAAACTCCTCCACTTGGGGCAGGACCTCCTCCCCGACCCGGAGAGGGCATGCTACCCTTTTCCGGCTCAAGACCATGGCCTCGGATTTGGAGGAACTGATCCTCATCCCGGCCGCATCACACTCGGCTGCAAACCGCTCCAGTGAAAGTTGTAAATCACGACCTGATGAAGCCAGTAGGACCACATCATCTGCAAAAAACAGAGAAGCGATTCTAAGGCCACCAAAACGGATCCTCTCAACACCTTGGCTGCGCCTAGAAATTCTGTCCATAAAAGTTATGAACAGAATCGGTGACAAAGGGCAACCTTGGCGGAGTCCAACTCTCACTGGAAACGAGCCTGACTTACTGCCGGCAATGCGGACCAAGCTCTGACACCGGTCGTACAGGGACCTAACAGCCCTTATCAAAGGGCCTGGTACCCCATACTCCCGGAGTACCCCCCACAGAACCCCCCGAGGGACGCGGTCGAATGCCTTTTCCAAGTCCACAAAGCACATGTAAACTGGTTGGGCAAACTCCCACGCACCCTCCAGGACCCTGTTGAGGGTGTAGAGCTGGTCCAGTGTTCCACGACCAGGACGAAAACCACACTGCTCCTCCTGAATCCGAGGTTCGACTATCCGACGGACCCTCCTCTCCAGAACCCCTGAATAGACCTTACCAGGGAGGCTTAAGAGTGTGATCCCCCTATAGTTGGAACACACCCTACGGTCCCCCTTTTTGAATAGGGGAACCACCACCCCAGTCTGCCAATCCAAGGGAACTGCCCCCGATGTCCACGCGATATTGCAGAGTCGCATAAGCCAACACAACCCTACAACATCCAGAGCCCTAAGGAACTCCGGGCGAATCTCATCCACCCCTGGAGCCTTGCCACCGCGGAGCTTTTTAACCACCTCGGCGACCTCAGCACCAGAATGCAAGATTTCCGTTTTCTCAGCCCGACCCAAAGTCCCCAGGCTCCACTTCCTCAGCGGAAGACGTGCCAGTAGGATTGAGGAGGTCTTCGAAGTATTCTGCCCACCGACTCACAACATCCCGAGTTGAGGTCAGTAGCACGCTACCCCCACTATAAATGGTGTTGGTCGTGTAACAATATAGGAACGGGGTCAGTTTACTGACTTACCTATATTTTAGATGTATAAATTGGCAGGTTTAGACTGACAAAAATACATCATTAATTAAACGCGAGTTCTCTCTTTTTCAGTTTAATATCAAATAATTCTATACTTTGACCAGATGTAATTCACAGGAAACGTTAAACTTATGTTGGAACAGCAGGACTGGTCCATTTATTTAACATAATCAATAAATTTCATCACACATTATGTACATGATTGGATCGATCAAATTTCCTATAATTAACTTCAGCATAGATGAAACACGCGTCCGTAATTTCATAGGAACTGTTTGATGTATTGTTGTTATTGTTTAATGCTATTAGCGTATTATTAGATGTTTTTTTAGTTTATATTTTTCTTAGTTTATATCTTACATACGTGCGTCTGCTCTTTGTGGACTTCACATCTGCCTTCAACACCATGATCCCCCAAACTCTGATAGACAAACTATCCACACTTGGACTAAGCCCCTCTATTTGTAACTGGGTCTTAGACTTCTTAACAGACAGACCACAGTCCGTGAAGATCCACAACTTCTCCTCCTCCACCATCACCCTCAGCACTGGCTCTCCTCAGGGATGTGTGCTGAGCCCTCTTCTGTTCACTCTGCTCACATATGATTGTACAGCCACACATCCAGGCTGTCATATTGTTAAGTTTGCAGATGATACAGCTGTGGTGGGATGCATCACAGATAATGATGAATCCAGCTACAGACAGGAGGTGGAACATCTGGAGAGCTGGTGCAAAGAGAACAACCTTCACATGAATGTGAAGAAGACGAAGGAGATGATTGTGGACTTCAGAAGGAACAAACACACCCACACCCCACTGTATATAGGTGGATCTGCGGTGGAGGTGGTCTCCAGCTACAAATACCTGGGTGTACACATGAATGATAACCTCAGCTGGAGCAACAACACCACCAGCCTGATCAAGAAAGGTCATCAGAGACTCTACTTCCTCAGACGGCTGAGACGAGCCGGTCTGAGAAGCCCAGTCCTCACCTCGTTCTACAGGTGTGCAGTGGAGAGCGTCCTGTGCTCCAGCATCAACGTGTGGCATGGAGGCTGCACAGTTGCAGAGAGAAAAGCTCTGCAGAGAGTGGTGAAGGCTGCACAGAAGTCTGTGGGAGTCAGTCTCCCCACCATCACAGACATTTACACCTCCAGATGCAGAAAAAGAGCCACCTGCATCATGAAAGACCTCACTCACCCAGCACACTCACTCTTTGCACCACTCCCTCGGGACGGAGGTTGAGGAGCATCAAATGTAGAACCACTAGACTGAGAAACAGCTTCTACCCTGAGGCTGTCAGACTCATGAATAAATAAATAATAAGAATAAACACTGCAAAATGTCACATCATACTGATACTGATCTGTTTCTTGTTGCTGCGTTCATCTGTGACCATCTGCTCATGTTCGTGCTGCTGTTTATAATGATGTTTTTCTACTACATTAGGGCTTAGTGTATTACTAGCTGATGTCTCTCTTAGTTAATCCTAGATGTTATTATTGTTTTTCTCTTGCATTTGTTGTTGGATGTAACTGGGACCCTGTGTACATAATCTCGTTTTCAACACATGTACTACATGCGGTGCAAATGACAATAAATTCTCTCTGACTCTCTCTGACATCTTATTACCGTTTTTCTTTTACATTTTATTGTTATCTGTAACTGGGATCTGGTGTACATAATTTCATCCCACCATAAGTTCAACATATGGTGCATATTTAGTATTTATTCAACATTTTAGTTTTTTTACTTTAAAATAAAAGTACGGTAAGTCCTTATGCCATTACACTTTGTATCCAAGGAGCAACAGTCTTCATCATTCTTGTAAAACTCCCCAGCCTGAACACACTCCCACCCTCTGTCCATGGAATTATAATTCATGAAGGCTGCATGGATGCATCCTGTCATGATTCCAAAACACCAGAACAGAGTTTAACAAAGTGCCTGAATGTCTCAATACCTGTGGCAAACAAGAGCTCATAATCTGAAGGACGAAACTTTCTTTGTAAAAATGAAACTGTTATTTCCTAGTCAGTTACAGAAGTTCTTATGACATTCCGTGCATGTACTGGTATATACCGTATTCGTCGGTATATAACACGCAGTTTTTTTACTCATTTGAATGCCCTGCGTGTTATACTCCGAAGCGTGTTATTTATGGATTTGCCCCCATATTTTTAGACCCATTTTTGGCTCTGATATCGCAGTTTTTCATTTTGGGCAAAAAATCGTGCAGTACCACTTTTGTCCGCTAGGGGGACACTTCCAGAGGAGTACACCGACTGTTTCTAGCTCATGTGTCCGAAAAGCCTCCTCTGGTCGGACTGACTCTGCTGCTGCCCGGCCTCCTGCTCTGGATGTAGCCACTGTTAGCTGTTTTTTTTAGCAAGATTTCCGTTTATATTGTTATAAATCATAAACCACTCGGAAGATATTTTTTCTGCTTACATCGTGTAATTATATGGGTTTAATTTACAAGCTGTTGACCTGTAGAAGACATTTGAGATAAAATTCGATTTATTTATAATTTATTTCCATAGTGTCCGAGACTGTTTGGAAGACGTCAAACTGAAACAATTTAAATTCAGCAGATTTGACCATTTCGTGAATTGATTAAGGAACGGTTAAGGTCAGGAACCCTTGTGCTATAAAGCCAGCTAAGAAATATATTGTTTTTTTAAGCGTTTATTTAGCTAAATTTAAAGAAATAAAGTCGTCCCACTAGCGCGCATGAAATGGCGAACTATTTTTTTTAATCCAGCAGATTTGACCATTTCGTGAATTGATTAAGGAACGGTTAAGCCAGGAAACCTTGTGCTATAAAGTCAGCAAATAAATAATTGTTTTTACCGTTTTAATCTAGTAAAGTCCTTCCTGCTGGCTCGCTTCTGTTGCCGCCATTTTAAGCAAGGCAAATGAGGCGCTGACGCGGCGCGTAGCGGTGACGCATAATAGATGCACGTTATACTCCGAAGCGTTTTATTTACAGATTTTTCCAATATATTTCCAATAATTGGACAAAGCGTGTTATACACAGGAGCGTGTTATAACCCGACGAATACGGTATATATATAGTAAAACTGCTTACAATATTATTTTGAATGAAACTTGTTGATGACATGAGTTTTTGTTTGTTAGAGCATTTTGATAAGTGGACAGTATTGAAATGACTGTTCTGATGATTTGTCAACCAATATTTATACCAGAAAGTTTCTATTTCTGTATTCCTGGATATTTTGGTGTAGAGGAATGAATTTTCTAGTTGAATTGGAACAAAACGTGATGCCGTAACAAGCTGTGAAGAAGAGCAAGATTTATTTCAACAAGTCCGATACGTGGACAGCTTAACGTAGGATCCAAAAGGTTCCTAGCACAGCTTAGCTCCACACTTCACTTAAGACTGCAGTAAATAAATACATACCTGTGTAACCCCGATGTTTGGGTTGATGTCAGAGAACCGATGAACCGCTCACCCAGGAACTCTTCTCAGCTTAACACCATTTATTAACACGAACTTCATCTGTAACTGAAAAAAAACGTATGG
This sequence comes from Garcialebias charrua, assembly GCA_038048925.1. Taxonomy (NCBI): domain Eukaryota; kingdom Metazoa; phylum Chordata; class Actinopteri; order Cyprinodontiformes; family Rivulidae; genus Garcialebias; species Garcialebias charrua. The sequence continues at coordinate 13,666 of JBBPBX010026835.1, forward strand.
TTGGTGGTGGTCTGACATGTAGCTCCTGCCACAACTCTGAGAACGTCACGCAGTAAAACACTGTCGTCAAGCAGCCTCCAATTCCAAAATGACAGTTTTGCTGTGCACACAAACACTATGAAGTACGGTAGTAACGTTTGTAAGATGTTTTCAAAATAAAAGCTGTGAATGACGTCATTCTTGCTATGTTATAAAATATTTTTTAATGTCCACCTGGGAATATAAAATATTTTTTAATGTCCACCTGGGAATATGGATCCATATTTTTTTACTTTTGTCACTGTTTTGTGTGGTCATTTGTTTGTTCATGATGTGAAAATGTCAATTTGTTTTCCCTGAAGTTTCCAATAATACTAACACAAAACTGTTAATTCTCCAGAGACCAGTCTCTCTTCAGACTGTTTAACACCTCCAGATGTTACAGACCAATTTTCACCAAGATCTGATGTGGAAGTTCAAAATTTAGGCCTCATAAATTTAGCTGTTTTATTTTACAGTTAACAGTTTCCATTTTTATTAAAACCAAACTGTTTGTTTTAAAGACTAGTCTCACATCACACTGACAGATGAACACCCCCAGATATCAGTTATAAGAATGCACCATGTTCTTCTTTTTAAAACGTCCCGGAAACATTTTACGTTTTGTTCATATTAAATTTAAAATAAATTTGTTTTTTTAAAGAATTTGAGCTAGCATGAATATTTAACCAAAAAACATTGAGAACTTTTCAAAGACATTATAGTTATATATTTTTTAAAATACTATCCATTGCAATTATGCTGAACTGGCTTGTTTTTGTTGGGGAAATAAAACACATAAAGCTTTGGCAGACTTAAACTACTTATGACTTGCATATTTGTATGTGATGTTATTTTAACTGACCTTTTCCCTTAGAGCATCTTGTGAAGAACAATGGTCACTGTTTTCTAAGAGCATCTTGTGAAGAACAATGGTCACTGTTTTCTAATCTGTTAAAACTTCTTCTAAACGTACGTTTGAATGTATTAAACCTTAAAATCAATATCTGTAAGTTTCTTTCTCTCCACTTGTCTCTACTAAAAGGAAAAAGACCCACTTGTGCAAATACATGGCAGCTGACATCAAAAGGAACCTATCCTAAAAGTCCAGAGTTCTAAGATTAGTGACCAGGGGCCTCATGTATCAACGGTGCGTACGCACAAAAACCTTGTGTACGTCATTTTCCACGCAAAACTCTGTATGTATCAAAACTGAACTGAACGTGGAAATGTGTGCATCTCCACGCCAGCTCCACTGCTGGCGTACGCACGTTTCTGTGGTTTTTGTTCCTTTGGCGACACCTAGAGGTGATCCTGAAAAACTGTTCATGATGGGAAATTCCCACCAAACACACATGATTAACAATTATTACATCCACATGGACGCAATTAGAATATAACCTGCAAAAAATATAAAAAAACAGAAAGACTGAATAGTTCTGCACAGCTTAAATTCTTGTTTTTTGTTCATTTTTAGCTGTTTTAGCAGTTGAAGAACGTGATGCATGATGGGACAAGACGACATTCCTCTGTTGCAGGGTATATTTAAATGAAAACAACGTTTTTCTTTTTTTTATTCATTCCAGATTTAAAGAACACAAGAAAACTATTTTTTTTTTAAACCACAAGAAATCCTCTTTTTCCTTCATTTCATGTATTGTTTCATTTCATGTTGTTCATTCTAAATAGTTTTCTTGTGTTCTTTAAATCTGGAATGAATTAAAAAAAAAAAAACGTTGTACCATGCGGGATTCGAACTCATGAGGTTTGGGACGAAAGGCGGACACACTACCCACTGACCTATCTAGGCATGTTAAAATAGCTGGGTCAACTTCTCATTTAAAAGTGGACGGTTTGTTGTGCGCTGAGCACGCCAAACAAAACCTTTTTCTGTGCCTCTCTACGTCACTCAGAAGTGTCTCCATTCATTCATTCAACCTTTATTTATACAGGCTAGCCTCGTTGAGTCACGGGGACTCATTTACAAGAGGGACCTGTCTCACTCACACCAAACAACCATCCACTCTCACACTCACACCTAGGGTCAATTTAGAGTCACCAATCAGCCTAACAAGCATGTTTTTTGGTCTGTGGGAGGAAACCGGAGTACCCGGAGGAAACCCACGCATGCACGGGGAGAACATGCAAACTCCACCCAGAAAGGCCCCGGACCGGGATTTGAACCGGCAACCTTCTCGCTGAGAGGCAGCAGCTCTACCAGTTGTGCCAACGTGCTGCCCCAGTCTGTCTCCACTTCACAGTCCGTGAAGTTCCTCTTTTTTCCACGTTTCGACATGATTTTCAATAGAGCAAAGACGACATTCCTAACGTGCAGGGCATATTTAAATGAATTTGCATATTTATATGGAGGCGTGTCAAAGGCGGAGTCGGCCACTCTGTCATGTGCGCCCAATTCCACGTTGATTGTGATGTACAAAAGCAATGTGCGTGGATTCCGGCGTACGCACAGTTTGATACATCTGGATTTTTTTGTGCGTACGCAGTTTTCTGGATTTGACCGTACGTCACTTTTCAGTAAGAAATCCACGCAAGTCTTTGTACATGAGGCCCCAGGTAGGCTTGTTTGACTGTATAAATTGTGCTGTGCCTTTTTGATCGGGGCTCTTTGTATAAAGCAAGAGCCTTCAAACGCATGTTTTTAATTGCCTTCAAATAAAATAGTAAAAGATCGATCTTTTCCTTTATTTTGCATTCAACTCATCTCACTGTTTTGGTAAAATTTCCACAACAGTTTCAACTTATTTACCATAACACAGTTGAAATGAATTGGTTAAATACACAGCTGTAACTCTCTTGTTTTTAGGTAACTTTAATATGTTTTCAATTTACACAATATGAACATTTAAGCATAATTGCTGAAGATGACATGCAGGGTTTTACTCTGCTCTTGTCATATTATGGCTGTATTTGAATCATTTGTTGTAATTTTTCCTAGTTAAACTGTAGTGAACCAGGTAAATACACACTCTTTGAAAATTGTGAAATTAAGGTATGTTATATAATAAATCTTAAAAATGTAAAATATGTGTTATGGCTGAAAAAAATGCAGAAAAATAGTGAGTTTTTTTCTTACTTGTTGAACCTATGTGGAACAAAAAAGGAGCAGAATAAATACAGAGAAAACAGGAAAGTTAAATAAATCACAGTAAAAGCATTACAATATATTTTAACCCTAAAATATCCTGAATCATAAAAAAAGTAATGTATTCGATAAATAAATAGAGAGCATAACCCTCCCAATGTTAGACCTAAAGTTACGCACTTGCACACAGGTACTGATGTAAAAATCATACCTTGATGATGTGGAATATTACCTCAGACGGTTCCCACATGCAACCACTGAGGACAAAATGTATCTTTTAAAATAATGTCACAGAAGTCAAAAGGTTTATCGACCGACAAACCTCTCACATTCATTCATTCATTCAACCTTTATTTATACAGGCTAGCCTCGTTGAGTCACGGGGACTCATTGGGACCTCCACATCAGATCAGTTTTCATGGTGTTAGCGCGTGCACAACCAAACCGCGTGAGCGCTGACTTAGGCCCTGTTTACACGGACACTGTGTGGGGGAAACGCAACTTTTGGGTATGTTAATTAGGTGAAAAGTTTTGCGTTGACATGGGCGAATTCTGTGGATACGACTCTCTCCCCCCCACCCCCCGTACTCATGAATTTACTGTAGTTACCATGCTGGGCCTGTAGATGGCGCTGTGATCTTTGGAACCTTCACTACTGCGCATGCGCCACTGCTGCCTGCCTGAGGTAAACAAAGCACACGAGGCAGCCTGTTTTCCTCTCTGGCTAAAAGTTCAGCTACTACAAGTTGTTGTCAACAAGTTAACAACAAGTTAAAGCTGGAATTTGGATAAGAGTCAACAGATCTGACACCAAGTGGGGCCGCTGCACACCAGCTGACTGGACGTCTGGACCGGAACCGAGTCAACATGTCTGACTTTAGTCCGTGAGAATCAGCTGATTTACAGCAGCGCTACAAGGTAAACGATGTTCTTAATAATCTTTCCTTGTGTTTAGTTCGATCACAGAACAACCAACTGAGGTTTTATTTTTATTTTTTTCCTGCGAGGTCGAAGCTGTCGTTCCACGAAGCGGACCGGCGGTTCGGATGTGGGTCCAGTTGGATGAAAACAACAGAGTCCAGTTCATTAAAGTTCGATTAACGTGTTTTAAAAAGTGTTCAATTTAATTCTCAGTGTTTGTGACATGAGTTTGTGGTGTTGAATAAATAAATAAATTAAAAATCAACCTGGTGTCTTCATTTTCAGCAGCATGTTAGGCATGACGTAACGAGTCCAGATAGCTTCATTTAGCTCAGATAAATGTAAATATCTCCCACGCTAACATAAATACTGTTTATTATTGTTAAACTGTTAATATATAGCACATTTAGTATGTTATAGTGCAGCGTGACACGTGAAATGTCCGACTGCCTCGTTAACAGACAACTGGATCCAGGCAGCTGCTCTCTTCCAACACAGATGCAGGTAAGGTGTAGAATAATTAAATATGAGAATCAAAATATATTCCATCAGCTATAGTTCAGAAAGTGGTGCGTGTGTCCACTGTCCAGTCCACCGCCATTGTTAAAATGCCGGCTGTCTGCGCGTGCGTGCTGCGTGCATGTGTTCAAACAAAAGCTCCACGGGAGATGTTTACATTATCAGCGGGGGGTCTGCGAAAAACTTCCACCTTGAGAGCAGGTTCAGAAAAGTATCGGTGTCATCGAGGGGGGCCAGCAGCGTCGTGTAGGCGATAAGCAAAGTCGCAAAGAGAAAGTAGCGGTTACCATAGTTGCCAAGTCCGCTTATTTCAAGCGGCATTGGGCCTGTTTTTTCCTGGAGTCGCTTTTAAATTCGGTGAGCCGCTTGTGGCGGTTTTTTGTGCTTACCGTGGGCGTTGCGTCGCTTATTTGGGCTTGTTTTGTAAAATGTACTCCTGAAGTTATTTTAAAGGTATTTTTGATGTTTCTCTGCACACTTAATAAATATTCTGGTTTGGTGCTGATGTAGCTTTATTGTTTAAACTGCACAATACACTTATCATACGGCACGATCCTGCATGGACCTTACCAAGCTCCGCCCAGAAACGCCCCCTAAGCTCCAAGATGGCTGCCCGTCTCCCAAGCGCAGCTTTGGTGTCAATGAAAAACATGGCGTCGACTGACTGCAGGGTATTTTTGAGTCGAATAGTGTATCATTTCTGCCAGATTCCAACAAAATATCAGCCATGACAATGGACAGGGGAACCAACAAGTTCATGTTATTTTTATTTGTGGACGTTATCAAGTTGTTTGATCCACGCGATGCCTCCAAACAGCGTGCGCGTCACCGCTAATGCTATACCGTCTGATGGGAAAACATCAGCTCCAGGCTCAGCATTATTACAGCTGTGGACAGGATCACTGATGCCTATTGTCCTGCAAGGCTGGGTAAGTCAGGCATTCATGGTTTTGAGGGTTACTTTTGAAATCAGCGATTTCTATTGTTGGCAAAAGTTTGTGTGCCTTGGTCGCAAAGCTAATGCTAACTGTAATCTCCATTCATTCCTTAAGTGGTTGGTTAGCCGTTGCTGCTTTAGCTGCTAAACACGCCGACAGCGACTTTTGTGAGGGCTAAACGAGCTCAGCCGTTCGGTGTGTTAGTTAAAATCCAGCCTTCGTGTCACGATTTTGTGCAGTTTTAGGTGAAATCGACAGTAGAGCTCGTTGTGTTAGCTAGCTCATGTGGGGTTAGCGGAGCTGTTTCTTCCCAACTTCCAGGACGTTCAGTGAACTGTGGCTTTCTCTCATCGTGACCGCGTGTTGTTAACTAGCAGGTTTCAAAAGCAGGTCAACCCTTCTCTGCTGGTGAAAGAAATAATTGTTCAGTTTTGTGGTCGTGCACAAGCTTTGATCCAAGCAAGGCATTCAGTTTCACATATAGGGAAACGGTGAATTTTACTTCCACAAATACGGTCAGGGTACCTGACATCTCCTGTACAGATACCCCACTGACGGTGGAGGACCATTTTTCCAGCCCTGACGCAGAAAAATTCTGCACGTATGCTAGCTAGCAATGTAAGTAGCATGTGGTGCCGGTCTCACAAACGCTACCGTAGCGTTTGTTTTGTGAGACCGGCACGCACGTGGAAGCTGCGCTGTGACGTGTTATGGGTATTAGCCAATGAAACGCGGCCCTGTGGGCGGAGCTTGGTAAGGTCCATTACTCCGTTCTCTGCACTTTCTTATCTTCACACACACACTGAACCCGCGCGCCTACGTCACGCTCTCTCTCTCGCGGTGCGTTCACGGACACTCTGTAATATACATGCACGAACACTGCTGTATACATTACAGTATTGTGACATCATTTTTTAACTTTGCATATAGTGACACCACATATATATCTTGTATCATTCAACTATGTTCGTTTTTAGCAAACAAAATGATAAATTAATGAAAATTACTTTCAAAGTGAGTTTAAAATTAAAAACCGTGTTTCTTCACGGGACATCCGACTACACGCGAATGCAACATTGTTCTTTATTCTTTGTCTAGACAAGACAATGCTCTAAGTGGGGTAAATATGGAAAAAAATATAATAAAGATTGGGAGAAAGAGCGTGCTCTTCAAGACTGGATCCGACCACAGATGGGAGAAAAATGCAAAACGTATGACTGAATACGTTCCTTAATGTATAATTTTGCTAGTTATATGTAATGCCATAATAAATATGTTTATACTGTTTAAAACTGCCTTTTTTTACACAATGGGATGGGTTGCCAGCAGGGCTTTTTTGGGCTTTTAAAAAAAGAGCGAGTCGCTTGTTTGTGCTTGTTTTGAAGGAGCTGATCGCTTCTTTCGGTCTGGAGATCTGGCAACCCTGGCGGTTACACTCAAAATACGCGCCGTGTAAACTGGCCCTTATAGAAGTGGAGGCTGCTGGACCGAAGTATAATATTGAACAATTTTACTAGAAATTACAACCATACCTGTTAGAGAACAAACATGTGGTTGGTGGAGGTCTGACGTGAAGCTCCTGCTCCTACACAGAAAAACAGACACACAGTCACGAGCATAGCACGAGACTATCCAAGCACGCGACAACGAGACGTAGCTGCTAACAGCTACACATGCTAACAGCTACACACGCTAACAGCTACACATGCTAACAGCTACATATGCTAACAGCTACACATGCTAACAACTACACATGCTAACAGCTTAACATGCTAACAGCTACAGATGTTAACAGCTACACATGCTAACAGCTACAGATGTTAACAGCTACACATGCTAACAGCTACAGATGCTAACAGAGTGAACTAACTTACTCTCCACAGACAAGAAGCTGCAGTGTTACAAGCCTCTGGCAGCAGCAGCTCGGAACTAAATCACAGAATAAAGTATTTGACTCACGAGAAGTCCTAAATCATGGAGCTAAATCCAGAACAGAAGTAGCTTCTCATCTCGAAAGGAAAACAAAGAGGCCGAGCTGCTGACGTGTCATGTCCACATATTTACCAGCAGCCACCACCAGGGGGCACCGTCACTACACAAACAAACCGAACCTGGATTACATGTAAAACAGGATCCAAACAGTTCCCAAAATATTAAAAGAAACATTTCTAATGACTACTGGATAAACTTTTCTGCAAAACGAGAAAAAGAAATATAGTGCATCGCATCCCTGTTACACAACATTGGTAGTTGGCAAACAATTTGGTGCATACAGGTGACAAGACATGTCTGCTTCTGTTAATGAAGGAAGCAGAATTGTTGAACTGCAAGTTCACTTTTCACATCATCTTCATGAGGTTCTGATGCTCGCTCAGTGGATCACCAGAGAGCTGGACTACAAAGTGAAGGGAACAGCTGTGTTCAGCTGAAACTTCTCAGAGTCACAAACGAGCCTGATGACATCACCATGGTAACAGAGACTGAAATCAGTTTGATGTGAAACTGTCAGGAAGAAGCTCCATGTGTTCACTGAATCTTTTCTTAATGACATCCCAAATATTCAAATGTGACTGAAACAGCATTAATATCTCATTATAGTTCTACCAGCTGCTGTAAGATTTGAAACAGTTTGTCAAATAAAACTAAACTCAAACTTCCAGCGTCATCCTAAAAATCACTCAGAGCTCCACAATGAAATAATCTAATGTTGTGTTTTAATTACTAATTTAATCAGAATACAAAGTTTATTTAGGGATGTATATTTTATTTATCATTTAATATAATAAATCTAACCTGTGGCTTCCAGTTTCAGGTCAAATGATTTCATTTGAGTCCAACTCATTTTCAATGAACTCATAATTTCAACATAAGAAATCTGCTGGAAAACTTGAACACACTCACAGGCCACATGAGCCAGTTTGTGTTAAAAAGCTCCAGTAAAACCAGTAGATTCCAAACTAAATGTTTGCATTTTACAAGACGTTACCATCAGAACCATAAAAGAAACGGATCATACAGCCTCTTCAGAACATCTGGACCATCACTCTAACATTTATATATAAGCTGTTAATAACAATAATAATAATGAATTCAATTTATAATGCACTTTTCATTAATAAAAATCTCAAAGTGCTACAAAGTGTAACAAAGCAAAGATCAAAGTAAAACAAGTGATAAAATCAAATAAAATCAATAATAATATCGACTAAGATCAAAGATAAAATCATGTGGATGCAGATTAGGCTTGCTTAAAAAATAAATAAAATAAAACAAGTGATAAAATCAAGTAAAATCGATATATCAGCTAAGATCAAAGATAAAATCACTGTTGATTCCATGGGACTGTTAATCCAAATATTCCAGTTCAAACTTTAATGGCTGCTCATTTTACTGGGACCCAGTATCCCAACAGAACTTCAAACAACAAAGTCATGGAGTGAATCATCAGCTGATGTGTGAATGTAGCAGGTCTACTGACAGAAACAGACTGAAAGTTCAGTTATCAAAGAAATCATTTTGAATTGTCCTAAAATTATTGTTATTAGTTTACATCATGTCTTTAAAAGTTTTGTTTTCTAAAGTTTTATTCTTTATTCAGGTTGTGGAGCTGCAGTTTGTCAGAGATCAGCTGTTCTTCTCTGAACTCAGCTCTGAAGTCCAACCCCTCCCATCTGACAGAACTGAACCTGAGTTTATTTTATTTTAAATTAATTATTCAGTTCAGAATAAAAAAATAAAAAAACACAAGAAAACTATTTACAAAACCATGAGAAACAAAACAATACATGAAATGAAAGGAAAGCAGAAGAAGAAGAAAATCTTATATCTGCCCCTTCTTTAACAAAATTAATTCAAACACACAATTCAAACAACAATCACATAGAAAAAACAACATGATAAATAACTCATCATACTATACCATATATAGTAATTAGGATATAAACCAATTTATATTTATTCAGAAATCTAGTTCATTTTCTTAAACATAGAAATTAACTTTGCAACTTTAGTATCATTCTCCAAACGATTTCACCGACCCCTTGATTAAAGTAGACCTAGTCCTTAAGCTAGTTCTATGCTGTGGCATAACAAAAATATCTGTTCCCTTAAGATTGTAGGTAATTGTCCTTTTTACAAAAAACGTGTGGATATTTGAGGGTAATGTAAAGTTCTGAGCTTTGTACAAAACTAAAAGAATATTATAGTCAAACAAATCATAAAACTTTAGCAACTTCAATTTGCAAAACAAAACATTTGATGGATGGCAGTAGTGTTTTCTTGTAATAATTTGTATAGCTATTTTCTGTAAAGTAAAATAGGCTTAGTTATAGTTTTACACGCTGTCCCCCAAACTTTTATAGCTACAGTAAATTAAATGCAGGACTATAATTGTATTATATAACAAATACAGTGCTTTATCATTTAGTAAATCTCTAACTCTATATAGCACTGCAATGGACCTAGATATTTTAGTTTTTACAAAATTTATATGTTGTTTCCATGAAAACCCATCATCACTAATTACACCCAAAAACTTCACCTCCATTACCCTGCATATCTCAATACCATCAATCTTAAAAGGAACATCAACAGTTGTCTTTTTCTTACTAAATATCATATAATTGGTTTTATCCAGGTTCAATGACAACTTATTCAATTTAAACCAATATTGTATTTTAACAAACCCAACATTTATTAACTCAAACATTTGTTCCAAATCTTTACCCAAACAAAAGAAAGTAGTGTCATCAGCAAAAAGAACACATTTAAGGTCACTGGATTCCTTTATTAAATCATTTACATATAAAATAAACAACTTAGGTCCAAGTACAGAGCCCTGTGGTACTCCAGATAAAACATTGCATAAATTAGATCTTACATCGTCCATTTGAACAAACTGTTTTCTGTCTTTTAGGTAAATTAATATCCACTGCAATGCAGGTCCTCTAATAGTTACAACAGTCTGCAGGATACAGATGTTCAGCAGCTGTTGGATCTTGTGGAGAGTCCAGACTACAGACTGGAGACTCTGAGGTCAGTAGAAGGTTGGAGTCGTTCCTGCTGCTTTCAGCAGAATTGGACTAAAGCCAGTTGTTGTCAAAGCAAAGATCCAGTGTTTCCTGTAAACCTGCAGCTTCCCAGTAACTGTATTTCTGAATGAATGTATGAGAGGAGAACAGGGACTGGTTTCAGCATCAAACAGAAAGACAAGAAAAGAAGGAAAGACTGAACATTACTTGAAGGAATGCAGGTCAGTCACCAAAATAACATGTGATCATGTGATGTCTCACCTGATCTGTTAGAGCTTGGAGATGTGTTGTGAATGACTGTCAGCTACTACCACACCACATTTTACATCAGTATCTGTCAAATTCACTGAGTTACAGCTATTTATGTCTAGGCTTAATTTCAGTAGCTGTGGCAGCCATCTTGAATTGTGTTGACTCCAAAAGTTAATCAGTTGAAGGTGAACATTTCAGAAGTTTTACCCAAATATGTTGCACAATGTGTTGAGATTGAAGTTTGTGTTGGTCTCTCTGAAAGACTTATTCATCTCTTCTGCTTCTTCTTCTTCTTCTCTCTACAGTTGGAGGTGATGACGTTTGTTCTGGAGAGCTGAACATGATGGTGTGTTTGTGGGAGAAGATGAACTGTGTCCTGATGATCCACAGAGGTTGAAGCAGCAGCAACTTGTATGCAGACACTCTGACTGGACTGTTTCTGCTTCATCCATACTTTACATTATCACCTTCAAACAATTAAACTTTAATGTTTGAACAATATGCTATGTTCAATTTATTGTTAGAACATGACAAGTATAAATTATGTTAAAGCATAAAAATGCTGTTTGAAATATAAATATTTCATGTTGTATTGTGATATGAATAAATTTTATTTTTGCAGCGAGGACAGAAATGACTTCCAGTGATTTAGTTATTTTAAAGTAAACATATTATGTGATTTACATGTTAAAAGACAACCCAGAACTGAAGGTTTGACTTCCTGTTTTAACTTTCTTCAATGTAACAATGTTTCTTTAGTGGTCACTGCTGTAATTACATCAAAGTCTTTAAAAATACAGTACTGAATTTACCTTTAAATTTTTTTTATTTACAATGAAAGTCAGCTTCATATTAATATTGTAAACTAGTGTTTTATTGATGTTTTATAAGCAGAATCTTACGGAAGTGCATTATAGAATCTTGCTAATATAAAAAATATATATATTTAAAAATAGTTTTAATATTAAGTCCTCATGCATGCTCCAGGTAGATTAATCTTAAAAATGTTGAGTCAGGTCCTCTGGATGGATTCTTCTTGTTGAAACGTTTCATCTTTTGTCCAAAAAAATATTCTTCAGTCTGAGGAGCTGCAACAAACTCAGTCTTATAAATATCCCCTTCTCAGAGTGGATCAATCAGTTTGATGGTGCTCAGGTGGTTCCTGTGGTCCGCTCTCTCCCACGCCGCCTGCTCAAACTGTTGGAGTAAGATTTGGAAGGTGAGGAAGATTTGAAGATGTTTGTTTTTCTTAAATAAAGCCTTGATTTTGTCGTCATCACAGAGTCAAAAGTCATCTGTTTTTATTAACGACCAATCACTGAATGAATAAAAATGAACAAAAATTTTGGCAAAGACACTATAAAGACACCTGTATGAAAAAAGTTGGACACTTTGTGAATAAACAGTGAAGACAGAGGTTCAGTGTTGTCCTCAGTGTCCCTGATGATGGAGGAGGTTGTGGACTTCTTCAGTGTGATGGTCCCATCAGGCTGCATCAGGCCTCCTGAAGGCCCACAAGCTCACAGCTCTTTTTCCACAGCTTCACCTGCAGCTCAGAGTCGTAGGAGAGTTCAGAGGACTGCGTCTTCTCTCCGTTGTACAGGTAACAACCCCCCACCCCCTCCATCTCAGCAGCAGCTGCAGCATAGATTGATATGGAAGCTCCCTCTGCTGGAGTCTAGGAAAGACCCACAAGAAGACACGACTCAGCAGGTTCTGATATCCAGAGTTAATTTTAACAACATGTGTTCCTGTAAAGCTACTAAAGAAAATACAACCTTATAAAATATAAACAAGAACATAAAAACTGCAGCAAGACATTATATACAATAAAGCTGCAAGCAGCATTGAGGCCCTCGCAGCTTAGCGCTGCTCCGGCCTTATTGTGGCAACCACGGGAGCTCTGGTAAATGGTAAATGGAGCTTATTTATATAGCGCTTTCCAGCCCCCTGTGAGGAGCCCCAAAGCGCTTTACAATACCAACCATCCACCCATTCATTCACACATTCATACACCGGTAGTGGTAGCCTGCCATGCAAGGCGCCATCCAGACCTACCGGGAGCACGGGAGCATGAACCACGGGAGCTCCAGCTTTTCCGCTCGGTCGCCACCTAGAACGCTCTTGTGCCCATCCCGCACCTGTTTGCCAGGAACAGTTAGCGAATACAGTTTCTGTCTTATATGTTACACAGGACGAAGCTGGAAGAGTCACCCAATAATCATGAGTTTTGTGTGTGACTGGGCAGGGCTTAAGTGATGTCATGAATCAACTATACCAAATTTTCTCCAAGTGCTCATTGATCAAGTACAACAAATCTGGTGCAGATGATTATGTATCACTGAGATAGGGGGCACACTGGAGTAAAATTTTCAACAACAATACCAATGTGTATAAAAGTGCTCACTCAAGAAGCACCATGAATCTGGTGCTGATCGTTTGATGTATCACTGATCTGTAACTGTTGGAACATTGTACGGTAGGTGGCGCACTTGAGTCAAATGTTAAACAACCATATCAATACGTTTAGAAGTGACCACAGATAACGCACAATAAATCTAGAACAGATCAGATAGCCTGTCATAGACATATAACCATTTGAATTATGTAGGGGCGCACTGGAGTCAAAAGTTAAACAATAGAAATGTGTGCAAAAGTGCTCACTGATGACATACAATAAATGTGGTGCATATTGGATGATATCTCACTGATCAGGCCTCCACCTCTGTATCACTCAGCCCTCTGTGAATAGCAAACAACCATCAGGGTGCTAACAATCCATCGTTAGGCTGATGGTCCTCCTTGATTATGTGAGCAGCTGGTTTCGGCCGTCATAAGCAAACTGGTTGATCCACTGTGAGAGGGTGCTATTTATAAGACTGAGCTGAATACAGCATCTCAGACTGAGGAAGTCTTTCGGATGAAAGACAAAACGTTTCTACTTTTTTGTTTTGTTTTTTGAATGTTCAGAGGACCAGACTTAGCTTTTTTTATTTTTTCTACCTGGATTATTGAGCATGCATCAGGGTATTATTACTACTACTACTTCATTTTTGCATTTGGGCCAGGCGAGGGTTAAAAAAAAATAAAATAAACAACCCACTCCCGAATGAATCCGGAAACCTGGCCGAAAAGTCCCGAAGGGTCATGCCTTTTGTTACATGATCTCCACCCAGAAGGCAGAAGGTAGGAGTGAGTTTCCATGGAGGTTTATGAGAGAGAGTGCGTTAAAAGTGCATATTTCCTGCATATTTCCTTGTGCATTTGTGTGTGGACCAGCGCTCTGATTTTATTTATTATTTATTTTATAACACCGCTGCGGACCTGTTGCTGCTCTCATTCATTCTGGAGCGAGCCGCGCGTGTCTCTGGCTCCTCGTTCCTCGTTCCTTTGAAGTTCCTCGTGCCGGTGTAATTTGCTCCCTCGAGTGTATGTATTTGCTCTCGTCAGCCTTGTTGCGGGAAGCAGTGAAGCACGCGCGCGGGCAGAGCTCAGCTGCGAGGCTGGGTGCCTTTCTGATCACGGGTGGGGGAGAGAATAAAAAGTCAATGCGGAAATGAATGAATTTGTCGCGATCAAACGAATAAAACTAGTATGTCTAAGTGGATGCTCGCTCAGAATATGAGTGAGCGACAGCAGGATTAATTAACACAGGCAGCTTTAGGAGTATTTAAAAATGCTTCCTTTTTCTTTCCCTCGCTCGCCTGTAACTCCAAGGCGTCACTTTAGTGACGTGAATGCCCAAGTGAATGCCCATATATGGAGAGGGGCAGATTTTCCCGGAGCTGCATGCTAAAATCTGCTATAAATCATGAAATAACACATTTAGTGTTATTTCTCCACAATATAAGTAAACGCTCCTGTATTATTTTTAAATAAACTAATAAATATTAATGGCGATGCAATTGGAAAACATGGTGGGTGTTGGGCTTTAAGCTTTGACTGACAAAAACTTTTATTTATTGAGTGAAAGTTTTCACAGAGCATTTTAACATTACAAACCCTGCACCAGTCACTTAAAGGGATTCTCTGGTCGTTGGTGAAGCTAGCCAAATGAGAGTCCAACGTTATCATCATGTACATTCTAATTGACACATAACGGTCTGTATAAGCTCAGCACTAAACAAAAGTGTTGGTTTGTTATTAACCAATACAGCATTCTTTCACACCAGTATGTTGTGTCTGAGAAAGAGTTGGCATGAAAAATTATATTGAATGGGCTTTTGTTTGGCTAGACATTAGTCTAGCCTTGACAAAGACTTTAGCCTTTTTTTCCATACTCTGTGCTCTATGACTAATACCACTACTGCTAAGATAGTAACTACTGATAAATTTTGGACATAACATCACTTAAAAATGACTACACTGTCTTTTTTTTTTTTACACTCTTGACGAAGACAGACACTTTGTTTCCCCTCTCCTGCCTCCCTCCTACTTTTGCTCTTGTCCTGTGGATCTTTCTCAGAGCCTTTCTTTACACATCTTCCGAATTTGTGCAGGCGAACCCTCATGCCCATAATAGACACACGCAGCTGGATATACTATGGATTCCTGGGGTGAATGGAAGATGCTGTGTCTGTCCATATTGTCTGCTGAGGAGGTTGAAGATGCATACATGATTGCATTATGACAACAGGATTATCTACTTTTTGGAATCGGCGGGTACCTGGGATATCTACAAATTAGGAAGCAGTCGGCAGACGTTTTGGCAATGGTGAGGCTGCCTGCCTATGTGAAGGATTGTACCGTGTTTCGAGCACTCAAGACTCAAGATGCTTTGTGAGGAGCCTGGAACTTGCTGGCATGAAGGAATCAATCTTGGAGAAGGCTACAAGCACAAACCGGCAGTATGACCACAAATCTGGCTGTTTAGATTTGCCATCGAGTGTACGAGCAGAACTATGAAGGCAGACATGAAATCAGTAGAGTCTGCCTACCTACCCCAAAACAGTTGTTGGTTATCTGAATCTGGCTTTCCTGCTTGACCTTGGATAGGTCAATCTCAAATTTCTCCTGGAGGATATGTAAATCAAGAAGCTTTCCTCCTGCTCCCCCTCATGTCCGTGAACACTGCCAGAAACTTCCATAGTCCTGATAAAGATGGCACAGTGTCTATCAGCCGGCTCAGCTCTGATAAGGATCCACAGATGTTCTTGGGAGTGCGGGGAGCAAGAGCAGAGCTTCTTGATTTACATATCCTCCAGGAGAAATTTGAGACACAAAGTAAATTGACCTATCCAAGGTCAAGCAGGAAAGCCAGATTCAGTACAACAACTGTTCAAGGACACAGTGTGAGAGAGCTATTTTTATACATTCTTTCCTCATGTCTTTCTTCCCTTTTTGTATCCAAACGATAAAGGCAGTACTTCCCAACGAAGCTGCAGCCTCCATGCACTTCCGTCTACCCTTGTTTTCTTTGGACGGCTGCACTGAAATGTATTTCATTCTGCTTAACTGTGCAATGACAATAAAGTTGATTCTGATTAACACATACCCTGAACAGAATCTTGGCAACTGGTTTCTTGAGCATCTTTGCGAGGCTCCATAGGTTATCATACAGCGCCGTGTCCACCATGCCGGGGTCCACAGCGTTTACAGTCACAGAAAATCCTCCAGCCATAAGCT
Organism: Garcialebias charrua; assembly: GCA_038048925.1. Classification (NCBI taxonomy): domain Eukaryota; kingdom Metazoa; phylum Chordata; class Actinopteri; order Cyprinodontiformes; family Rivulidae; genus Garcialebias; species Garcialebias charrua. The sequence continues at coordinate 30,072 of JBBPBX010026835.1, forward strand.
GCTCCTGAAGGTAGTAGGTGAAGAGGACCAGAGCCAGTTTGCTTTGGGAGTAGGCAGCATGGGAACTGTAGATGATCCTGGAGAAAAAGGGAGAAATTGCAGTCAGATTAAACTGAACATTAATTAGGAACAAACTCAAAGAGAGCTTAAAGACCTTGATTCTTAAGATAATACAGTTAACGTTTTTAAGATAAGATAGAACTTCATTGATCCCGCAGGTAACTGTTGTGCTAGAGTTTCAGTATAAAGAAATATACACAAAGAATCACACAAGATATAAAAAAAAAAAGAATATACAAAATACCAGCATTTAAAATCTAAACAGGTCAGAGACCCTTTATGATGAACAAGATGGATGGAAAATGTTCCCCCGCCAGGACGTGGGTCACCGGTGCCTTACTCTAGAGCCGGGCTTGAGGTGGGGCATGCTGGCGAGCGCCTGTTGGTCAGGCTTTTACCCATGGAGCCCAGCCGGGCACAGTCCGAAGAGATGTGGGTCCCCACACTCATGGGTTCACCAGCTGTGGGGGGGGGGCCAAAGGGGTTGGTTGCAATGTGGGATGGGTGGTGGCCAAGGGCAGGAATCCTGGTGGTCTGATCCTTGGCCTACAGAA
>JBBPBX010026836.1:12935-23521 GCA_038048925.1 Garcialebias charrua
GGGGCGGAGCTGATGTCAAGTTCTGCAGAGCTCAGAGGGGGAGGGAGCAGAATGCTTTTCTCTGTTCAAAATTTTTCTAAGATCCAATGGTTTTGTTCCTCAGGCAGAGGCCACGCCTCCAGCAAGAATCGTTTCTCAATGGAGAAAGTCCAGACCCTAGTACGAAGCGAAGTGAAGGACAAGGGTCTGGTTTTGCAGGCTAGTACATGTAAACACCTTAAGTGGACCAACCAGTTTGCTGGAGCTAAGATGGTTTCTGGGGGCCGTCCTGTCCCTCGTCGACTCCTCCCAGGCAGGCAGCCACAGCCAAAGTGGTTCAAGACAACAAAGAACTCATCTGACCGATGAAGCCCTCCAGATAGAGGGCGAAATGTTTCTATAAAAAATAAACTGTCCAGATGACCCGACTGAGAATTATTGGATTTAGTAGCTGGATGATTGAGCATGAACTTTATTGCCTTATTTTTTTTATTTTTATTTTTTGCCTTGCTCTGGTCGCAAGCGGCAGCTTCTGCTTTTCCTCTCCCGTCTTCCCTCTCCCTGCGTGGCTCTTTAGCTTGTCTGCAGTTCTTCGGCACGCCTCTCTCGAACGCAAAGTGGTTATGGATTTGGTATCATGGACGATCAACTCTATTGACAAGATTTTTTCTACAAAGCGACAAGGTCCGGGGGAGCCAGCTTGCTCGTCACAGACACACTCTGGAGTAGGGCTGGGCGATATGGAAAAAATCATATATCACGATATGGACTTTTTTATATCACGATAACGATATATATCACGATATATACAACACGATGTGTGTGTGTGTACAGGAAAAATTTGGACCAAAGTTTTTTTATTTTATTATTTTACTACAGATAGTTACAATTATAAGAATGTGAACAAAAAGAACAAGGAAATTTGGACCAAAGTAGAAACTAGATCTACCTAAGATCTACCTTAATTCAAGGAGTACGATTATGGAATGACTTAATGACAAATGTTAAGGAAGCCAAATCATTCCTTGTATTTAAGAAACTGGTAAAAAATGAATTGCTAAAAAAATATAAATGAATCTAATTTAATGTGTGATATATGTGAATTGAAAATTGACTGAGTTATTTACTTATTTTGTTATTATAGAAAATATTGTTTGAACTGTTATTAGATGAATAAGGAGCAGATTTAATAAGATTTATTCTTCATCTGCTACCTTTCATTTTATTATTTTTTTCTATTATGAATACGTTAATTGTTGTATTTCATTTTATAAAATGAATAAACTAACAAACAAACAAACAAACAACTCCTTTTCTACTTTGGTCCAAATTTTTCCTGCAGGTGGCGGTAAAACAACAGCTGCTAATGAAACTCACGAAGAAGAAATCCGCTCTGAAGTTTGAGTAAACAAAGCAAGAAACAGAAAAGAGAAAACGTTGCGTTTGATTGCGGTTCTGTTGTGTCTCTGGTCTGTTTTGTATTGGTTAACTGGACCCGAGTTCGGACTCGGTTGGACTCTGGGTTCGTGTCCTCTGGACCCATTTTGTCTCCGAGTTTCAGCGGAGCGAAATAATGGAAGCTAACAAGGTGAGCTTCCCCCTCTTTTTGGTAAAAGTTATTCTTCTTGGGCTGCCTGTGCAGCTGTTTTCTCCTTGTTGAGATCTATGGTTGAGACACCGGCTTCATGCGCCTGCGTCTCTGTTGCTCTCGAGTTTAACCACGTAAAGCATGTGTCGCAAACCCGCGCGTGCGTCAAACATAAAGCCGCGCCGTCATCTCGCAAAACCACAATATGAAGCTTATTTGCGACAGTTATTTTTTTATTCTTATTTATCACGATAGAGACGATAGAAGGAAAGTAGCACGATAGACACGTTTCTATCGTCCCCACGATATATATCGTCATATCGCACAGCCCTACTCTGGAGGTTACGTGATGGGTTCCTGGGGCGAGTGCAGGTCATGTGTCTGTAAGTCCTGTCTGTGGAGGATGTTTAAGATGTTTACATAACTGGATTTATGATGGCAAGAGCTTTACTGTTTGGCAACTGTGGAGCACTGTTCTATCGGAAATTGAGGATGATGGGCGATTACTGTCATGTCTAAGCTTCCGAGTCAGAGTGAGAGTTTGATCCGTGCCGTGACCTCCTTAAATCAGCTGCTTTACGAGCTTAACCAGAAGGTGGAGGCGATTTCTGAGAATCGCAGGCCACCCGCGGATTTTGGGACTCGTCAGCGTGGTGGTATCAATCTGGATGAGGATTCATAGCATGGATCAGTGGAAGGATTCCCACAATTAAACCATTATGGATTTGGATCGTCCAGATGGACACTCAAGGCTGCAGGAAAAGAAAACTGTGCTTGAAGAAAATCAACAATTAAGCTTATCTGAATCTGACTCCCCAAACAGCCTTGGAAATGGCTGACTATCAAATTTCTCCTGGCTCATGAGTAACCGAGGACAACAACTGCATCTATCACACACCCCCTCCCCGGAGAACTTTCTGTGAGTGCTTATCAGAACTGCTGGCTGGAAACATCAACAGAACTGTGGCTGATCTGAATAAGGCTCATGGACTAAATCTCACCGCCTGGACCTCAAATACATATGTAATTGTCTTAACTGTGCTTGCTGGTAGAGTTTTTTGATGTCTCATATCGTGTCTTAATAGACGAGATGTGAAAGATCTTTTTTGCAATACCACTATCTACCCTCATTGTTCTTCTCCTTTTTCATATCTAAGATTATCATTCTGATAAGGAATGAGATGGCCGCGCTTATAACCAGCTGCAGCTTTGTACACTTAGTCCAGCTTTCGGATGACTGTGCGTACATGTTCCCGTTGTACCTTGGTGCAATGTCAATAAAGATATTCTGATTTCCACTGGCATTGTATCTGGCAAATAAACTTAACAGTCATCTGCAAAATGAATGTGCAGATGTCCCAAAGTTCTGGACTCTAATGTCATGGTGCTGTTCAGGTGGTACTGACCAATCACACTTCAGCTTTAATTGTATGCAGACAAACTGTCAGGAAACACATCAGCCCAAAGTGTTTTAACCAGGATTATTTTAAACTAATTTTACAGCATTATTAGAAAAAAAGAGCAATTAAACTCAATAAATTTGACACGTTTTTCTGTAACTCTGAATCTTTGTGACATTGATGCCCAACACTGATTGAAATAAATTTATTTGAAAAGATTTTGCACAAGTTTAAACGTTACTGCAGGTGTCCAGAAACTTAATCTATAAAACGTATTAAGTAAATTTTAATTAATTTATTGTAACTATTTTCATTGCACTTGTTTGTATGATTTTGTGCTGACGTGCTTCTAATTTTGGGAGGGGCTATTCACAAGCTCTAAGGTTTTATCTTCTTCACTGTAATTGTATCCGTGTTTTTATGTTCTTTGTTTGTTTGTTTGGAGTTGTGAAAAGATATGTTCCATTTTTTGCATTACGTGGGTTTCGGGAGAAACCGAACTGTTCCATATGAAATGTGATCAAACACAAACTGTGCATATTTTAGCTGCTTGTTGAGAACTTCTTCTGTTACTGACTTGGAGAAGTTAGCCAGGTTTTGCACTACTTTAGCGATGAGGGTGAGCGTGCGTGACGTCTGCTCGTCGGGATACTCCTGGGTGAGGTTGAACAGCGACGGGGACATGATGGCGGGACACAGGAAGCGCAGAAAGAGCGATCCACTGATGAGACGGTCAGCGATGTCTTCTCGACCCCTTTCAGCACAGCGCACTCTCCAGGAGGCAAAAACTTCCTTTAGCTCACGAGGGAACACACTGCGAAGGAATGAGACTTATTTGATTAATTGAAGCCTCGGAGTTATTTACTTTTGCAGTACGGTAATTAAATATTTACCAATGAGAGTTAACGATTTTGCAGAGTGCCAGTTCGCAGCACATTCGAAGGTTGGCTTGGTGGTCTGGCAGCACAGAGGGGGGTATTCTCATCGGGTCCACTTCACAGTTCTCCTCTGACTCATACAAGGCCCTTATGAACTCTCCTGCAAAGAACATTTGATTAAACCGAACATATGCCACCAACCAATGATCTGTCATGAAAGGGAATCTATTCTGGAATGACAGAATTAGTTTCTCAAACATGAATGAAAATAAAATGCTTTTTTAAATGTTTGGAGTCAACCATGTCGGGAGCAACTGAAATGTCTTGACCTCAACAACTCTTCTACTTCCTTTGGCTTTTCCCTCTTCAGGGGTCGCCACAGCGAGTCATCCTCCTCCACCTCCACTTTGATGAACTCGCATTATGGTTTTGGCAAAAGTATTTTACATTGGATGCCATTCCTGGCACAACCCTCACCATATACCCGGACTTGGGACCGGCGCAAGAGATGCGCTGGCTTGTGCTCCCTAGTGGCTGGTTTGACCTCAACGACTCTGTGTCGTTCGATATTAAAGGATCACATATCTTGTGCACAAATATAAAGTGAGATGGTCTGTCTCAGTGTAAGGGTAAAAGACTTGTCTTGGTAGTAGCTGAGAGTGATCACAAACATACTGTGAGCAGTAACAGATCACACAGGATCTTTGTTTAAAACTTTGGCATGCAAGGACGCATGCATTCCTTCAAAGAAAATCTACTTTCATTAGAAAAGTTTTTACAGATCCATGAACTGAATCCATCCAGCGGGTTCGGATGTTGTCATACAATGGGCGTTATTAGCTGTTATCATCCCCATATATAGCGGCGAAACTGTCCAATCTACCTCCTAGCATGTTTAAAAGAACGTTATCAGCGTTATAATCGCTGTGAGTAGGCAGCGTGTTTCCGTAAACCAGGAAGTGTTGTTTTTGTTTTTTTCAGCTTATGTAACCGTTTTCCTAAACCTAACCTTAAACCTGACCCTGAGGACCAACCCTAAACCTAACCCCCTCACCCTTGTGCCTAAACCTGTAACCAAGACCCTAAACCTAACCCAAGACCCTTTACTTTAAACTTTAACACGTAGCTAAAGACGGAGCCTGCTGTCATCGCTTGTAACGGTGACAACGTACCTTTAAACCTCCTAGGAGGTACAGGAGGGGCAATCTGACCGCTACGAATGGGGATGATAATAACTGATAAGGGCCATTTAATGGTTGATAACATCCGAAGCGGGTGATCCGTCCGTCCATTTTCTTTACCCACTTCTTCATTTTCGGGTCACAGGGGTCAATGGTGCCCATGTCCAGCAGTCGCTGTGGGAGAGGCGAGGGACATCCTGGACAGGTCTCCAGTCCATCTCAGGGACACATAGCAACAAACGACCATTCACTCTCTCGCTCACACATAGGGACAATTCAGAGTTACCAATCAGTCTAACATGCATGTTTCTGGTTTGTGGGAGGAAACCGGAGTACCCGGAGAAAACCCACGCATGCACAGCGAGAACATGCAAACTCCATCCAAAAAGGTCCCGGACCAGGATTTGAACTGGCAACCTCCTCGCTGAGAGGCAACAGCTCTACCAACTGCACCACCGTGCCGCAGCTGGCACTGAACCATGGACTGAGTTTCTCGTACATTTCTTTTAGTTTTTTGTGTGAATACCGCAGTGAGCAGTTCCGACTCACCAATAGCGTCCTTGAGGTACCTGTGCCCGATCAGTTTGAGGTACTCTTCTATGGCTTTGGTGGCCAGAGTGTTCTCTCTGAATATAAGGTGTTCTCGGTCGATGAATCTGTCTACTTCACACATCGCCATGTCAGACAGGAAATCCTGCAGGAAGGGAGAATTCATCACTGCTTAAGTACTTTTGATCCCAAACACAGACAACCCTCCTGTTTTAGTTTCAGATGGAAAAGAAGTGGCATGGTGCACCTTAGCTTTCCCTGTGCTCTGCAGGATGTGCACCAAAGCGCAGGCCACTTCCTCTTTGCTCTTGACACTCAGCACCGGCTCCAGCACAGCGCACAGCGTGCGGTAGTTGTTGGTGACATACTCTGCAAACTCCTTGTACAGCTCCATGGGCAGAATGTTCATGGTTTGGAAGCGAGATTTGAGACGAAGCGACGCGTTGATCATCTTCCCTCCTCCGACACCGGCTCCCTTCGTGAGGACGCTGGGCTGGATGACCGGGTACCACTGCTCCACAAACTGTCGACCGGTGATGCTTGAGATGGGGATGCTGATGAGTCCTAAGTATGTGCTCTTTTCCTTCGGAACATAAAAATAAACGCGATAAGCACACTTCAAAAGACGACGGGAAAACTCAGAGTTCGTCTTGCATGTTTTCACTAGGGATGGGGCCGATCCGATCCAGTATCAGTATTGGCCTCCGATACCAGCATAATTTACGTATCGGATTTTCTGATCCAACCAGTCGATATTTCCGATCCATGATGAACGTACGGAGAGAGCACGTGTTACACCATATTCTGTGACTACCATCTTAACATTGTGTGAGTTCAACCCAACAAAGACACTCTGAGCCTCACAACAGGAAACACCAAAAACTTTATTAGCACACAAGAGGCAGGTCTATATCACGGACGTCCATCTCACTCATGGTGTGGCCGGAACACTAAAATACCGCAAAGCATTATGGGAAAGACAACACAGTCCACTGTTTTTAAGTTTCGTTTTTGATTGTGGCACTATGAGTTGTAATTCTTGTTGGCTTTGATCAATGGATACAGATTGAATTTATAAATGTTCATTCAACCTTTATTTAGTCAGGTAAATCTCATTGAGCCTCGAGGGCTCATTTACAAAAGCGACCTGCTACAAACTAAAGAATGATGAACAGCAATGGTAGAATTTCCTTAAAGCTCCACTGACATGTTCTTTTAACTTTTCAAAAAATGGCACAACATATATAAATATTAAGATAGACCTCTGACCGTTTTTGCTAAAATAATGTTCAATGAATGAAATTTCCTCTCAAAATATTTTAAATTTAGCGCCGTTTTTTTAGACCATAAATCCGGATTTTCCGGTCACGTGTCAGCATTACCGATTTGACGTCACGTCCGATACTGAACTCTGCTCAAACCGTACATTGAATGGACAAAAATATAAACGCATCCGTCGAATTTAGCCAATTAAAACTACATTTTAGCGATTTGGCTTCAGTTTGGGGAAAAAAAAGTTATTTTGAGTGATGCACAACGAACGCAAAGGTTTATATTCTCCGTGTTGCTTCTGTAAGAGTTATCACGATAGCTCTGCTGCCATCTGGTGCTCAATGTGAAACCTCCCTTGAAAAAAAAAAAGCAAAACGGAGAATATAAACCTTTGCGTTCGTTGTGCATCACTCAAAATAACTTTTTTTTCCCCAAACTGAAGCCAAATCGCTAAAATGTAGTTTTAATTGGCTAAATTCGACGGATGCGTTTATATTTTTGTCCATTCAATGTACGGTTTGAGCAGAGTTCAGTATCGGACGTGACGTCAAATCGGTAATGCTGACACGTGACCGGAAAATCCGGATTTATGGTCTAAAAAAACGGCGCTAAATTTAAAATATTTTGAGAGGAAATTTCATTCATTGAACATTATTTTAGCAAAAACGGTCAGAGGTCTATCTTAATATTTATATATGTTGTGCCATTTTTTGAAAAGTTAAAAGAACATGTCAGTGGAGCTTTAAACAAAAAACAACAGAAAAAAGAAAAAAAAAAAAACGTAGGAGAGAAATAGAAAGTGAAATGCAAAGTATCAAAACTAGCAAAACACCACAAGGTAGATGTACAAAATCAAAAACAGGAACATGTACTGATGTTATTTGAATCTGTTTTATTTCCCAGATCAATATGAAAGTCTCCACACAAAAAACTTTTTTATTAAAACTCTTTTCCAATAGCTCCAAGATTTTATCAGTGAATATATACGGGGAGTGGACTGTGTTGTCTTTCCCATAATGCTTTGCGGTATTTTAATGTTCCGGCCGCACCATGAGTGAGATGGATGTTTGTAATATAGACCTGCCTCTTGTGTGCTATTAAAGTTTGTGTGTTTCCTGTTGTGAGGCTCAGAGTGTCTTCATTGGGTTTAACTCACACAATGTGACATAATAATAATGTGTCGTATTCTGTGACGGTAGTCACATAATATGGTGTAATACACGTGCTCTCCGTTCAAGAAATTCATTATTACAGCCTCATATAAAACAGTGATGATGATGATATCGGAACTGGATCGGTATCGGCCGATACCCAGAGTTAAACATCGGGATCGGATCGGAAGTAAGAAAATGTGGATCGGTGCATCCCTAGTATTCACACCTTGCGTCTCTTCTTGTCCGTCTCCTTGTACAGATGAAGGCGTAGGTTGCGAACGGCTGGCAGGTTGTTGAATTCAAAGTGCTCGCCCCAGAAAACAGTGTCGGTGCGGGGCTTGCTGGTGGTGCGTGCGTACAGCAAGTCGTCCAGACAAAGCTCGCAGTAGTAGCGTTTCTTGGCTGGAAGCTCTCGGGCCTCGATGATCCACAGCTTGAGCACATTGTCCACCCTTCGGCTGTTGTCCTGTACGAAGATGGACAAATCAGGTCAGACTAATTCAATTGAAGTTTATAGCAGGTTTTAAAAAAAATAGACAGTCAGAGGGTGACAGGATATAAAGGAAAAGTTACAAACATAAAAAAATTCAACAACAGGGAAGCAGTGTGACAACTGGGCGACATCAGGTCGCTCCTGCAGGAGAAAGGGGGAAATGACAGGAGAGAAGTGGCTGCTCATTTGGTGATTTGGCTGCTGTGAGCAGCCGGCTGGAGTTGATAAGTTGCTGTAAACTCTCAGCATGAAAACAAAGGCAGAGCCCAACATGACAGACACACAAAAAGAAGATGACAGAAAAAAAAAAAAAAGATTTAATAATTAAAACACACAATGCACATGTGCAGCAAAGACAAGAGACAAACAATGGTGAGCATGTTTCTGTGGGCTGAGACGCTTTCCAATCACGATCACAAAGACTGAGTTATAACTGACACCTCCTGTGGGAGGAGAGAGTGCCGATTGCAGAACCATGTTTCAGCGAACGGAGGCTAAATCATCACAGCTGGACTGAAATATCACTGTCGTTAGCTCTGATCACCCAGCTTCGAGTTTTTAAATCCCCAACACCATCGTCAGTGCTTTAGTTTTATGTTTGTTGAAATTTTTAAAACCGGTGCCAAACATGAGGCAAATCTGTGAGTCTGAACGTGCAGGGCATCTGGTGCATCCGTTTGTGCATACGGTACGGCAGCACCAGCATAAAGTTCTCCACCTGGACATCATGCCACAACTTGTTTCTTCCTGTCCGATCCTGATTTTACAACCCCAAGCCTAAAACTTTGTGAAGTTGTGAAAAATATATAAATAAAAACGGAATGCAGTTATTTGCAAATCTCAAACTCATTTCAGTCACAGAAGAACTGTAAATATATCAAATGTTGAAAGTAAGAACTTGTTTCAGGACCATGTTTATCACCATGAAGCATCCAAAACTCTGTAAACATCGTTAAACTTCACCAGTCGCTGAAGGTTTTTAGATGAGAACGTTGTCCCACGCCTCTGATACAGGATTCTAAAGGCCCCGGTAGAGCTGCGCGTACTCCCTGTACGCCTCTGTACGACGTACGTATGCTGAGGCAAAAGCGTAGCCCCGCGCAGCCCCTCAGGGCACGAACGCGCAAAGCTCTTTTTTTACGACCGCGCATGCTTGCGCGGTGTCTGACCATAAACTTCCCCGGCGCCGGACTGTTTTGTATGTTACACAAATGAATTAAATTCCTCTTCTTTATCGCTGATCGGGCCTTTTCTTTTGTTTTTTTGCCAAAAGTCAAGTAATCGCTTCTTCCTCCGTTCACTCGATGACTGAAATGAATGAATTCAGGTCCTACCTGGCTGCGCGAGGTTTTAAATATTTCCTGGTGGGCTGTGGGCTGCAGGAAAAGCGCTCCCTGTTTTTATTTTTATTTCTTAGAACTTTTTATAACATATAAAGTAGAAACACCGCAGCAGAACACCGCAGCGGGCTGCTCATGATGAGTTCTCTGAGTTCTCTCACTGAGCTGTCAATCATTTCAGTAGGCGTGTCAGCAAGTGACCAATCAGCGACCTCAGTTTGTCCCCTCTGCAAGCAGCTGCTCACATTACAACAAAGATTTGGAGCGAAAACGCGAGCATTTAACGTGAGAAAGAAAGCAGAGCTGTGCCAGCAAACGCGTGCGCACAGAATGCGCGCGTAGAGTGGCGTAAAGCCAGGACGCAGAGGTCTACTGGAGGCTTAACAGACAGATGTTTTAGATTGATGTTGAAAAAACTTGTGCTGGATGGGAGCATGTTTTGTAATTTTCTACATTTATGGTGCCTTTCCAGATGTGTGAGCCGTCGATGCCAGAGGCACTAATCAAAACCAGAATAAGCTTTATTATCATTGTACCGAAATACAGGGAAATTATGTTCGTACAGTTGTCTGAAAGACGGGCGGAGTGCATGTTGCTGCTGCTCCTGGAGCGCGGTCCCTTATCCTTTTTCAGAATACTTTTTAGATAGAAAAGAGGGGAAAAAATCCATGAGGATAGGATAGTGGTATTACAAAAAACCATAGTCCTGATAAGATGTTGGTGTCAGCCGGCACAGTTTTGATGAGCCTTCA
>JBBPBX010026836.1:23578-37779 GCA_038048925.1 Garcialebias charrua
CTTTTCCTTAGTTTACACATGTCCCAGGAGAAATTTGATAAGTCGGCTTGCTTTCGAGGCCAACCAAGGGAGTCAGATTCAGATAAGCCACAATTGTTGAGTTTTCAGGCAGACTGTTTTTTTTCTTGTCAGCCTTGAGTCCTGCTGGTACTTTCAATACAAAATGGCCAGATTCATAGGCATTCCACTGGTCCGTGCTTATGAGCCTCCCCAAGGTCGTCCCCAACATGCTGGCAAGTCCCAGAAGCCGCAGGTGGCCTGCGATTCTTACATATCACTTCCATCTTAGGTTTAGCTCGTAAATCATCAGATTTTGAGTACTCGAAGCACAAACCAAACTTTCCCAGAGACTCAGCAGTTTTGCCATGGCCGAAACTGCTGCTGCCATCTTCTTTAATAGTCGATAACAAAGGAATCCGCTGATGTCGAAAAGCAGAAACCCTGCTATCATAAATCCAATTATAAACTTCTTCAATGTCCTCCTGAGACAAAACGGAAAAACACATAAGTTCCCAAATTCCCCACGGATCCATGATGTATCCTGCCACGTGAGTCTCAGCAGGGCATGAGGGCTCTCCAGGACCCTGTTGCTTTGTTGAAAATATTTTGTCAATTGCATTGAAAGTCCAACTGACCAGATCTATGACAACAGTTTTTATTTTGGAAGATGTGCAATAGAAGCTCAGACAGAGAGCAAAATATAAAAAAAAAGCAGGAGGACGGGAGAGGGAAGAAATGTGTCCGTCTTGCACGAGAGCAAGTGAGGAAAAGCAACCCCACATCACCCGACCCCAGGTGGCTGTGGCTGAGTGGTTAGAGCAGTCATCCTCCAATTCAAGAGTTGGGGTTCAAATCCAACAGCAATCACATGCTGAAGTGCCCCTGGGCAAGACACTTAACCCTTCATTGCCTCCAATGTGTGTCCCATCGGTGTATGAATGTGATGAAGCTTTGACTCTTTAGAATTATCTGCTCAATTAGCTTAGTAGAGAAATATGGAAGCCATTGTGTCTCATATTTAAAATTAAAATGGATTAGCAGAAATGCTTTTTCATTTCAAAGTCAAGCTGCATTTTTTGACTCGTAAATAAAATTAGAAATAGTACAGTGCTGTGTGAATGGGTAAATGAGGACGCAGTTTGCTGTGTAAAGCGCTTTGAGTGATAGAAAGGGGCAATATAAGTACAGTCCATTTACCATTTATATAATGAGAAAAGCAGTCTTTTGAAAACAGGCATCTCTTCTTTAGTACAAAAGATTCATGGTTCCAAAAAAATTAAATTAAAATTGAAGTCAATCTGCCCACAGTTTTCCACTTTGCCTCAGTCCACATTCAGTGAGCTTTGGTCCAGAGAAGACAACAACGTTTCTAATGATATTTACATTTAGTTTCTTGGTTGCATGATAGAGCTTTAGTTAGCCTCTCTGGACGGCACGGTGAACTCCGTTTACAGACATTGATTTGTGGACATTTTCCTGAGCCCACTGACTTTCAGTCTGATCCTTGGAGCACACAGATCTCTAGAAATATTTGAAATATTTTGACAATATCAATTGTAGATTATAGGACATCTTCAAAGACTTCTTCATTTCTTGTTGAGGAACATTAATCTGAAATTATTCCACAGTTTTTAGGCAGTTTTTGGCAGACCAGTGAACCTCTAACCATCTTTACTTCTGAGAGAATCAGCCTCTGCAAAATGATCTTTTATATGCACATAATTTTGATAATAAAAACAATTTGTTGCAAAATGTTTCTCCAGCTGTTTCTTGTTTTTACTGCCATTTTCTCCTGTCTTAACTGTGTTTGAGATGTGTTGCAGCAGAATTTTTTTTTATATTAAAATTTTAATGGTAGCATTTCCTAATTTAAACATCTGAAATGTTTACTATGATACACTGTAACAAAATATGGGTTAATCAATTTAGTTAATTCAGTATTTATATATGTTTCACTTTATGTCCAAATATTTTCAGGATTGGGGTTGTATACTACAAAAAGACAAATCTCTAAATCGGGGTGGAGTAGCTGCTCTGCTTTTGCATAAAATGACAATTATGAAGCTGAAAGAGGATATTAATGGGTCTAGAAAGATGATAAGAACAATGACAAGTCTTGTCTCTGTGGTAGTCTTATCTCTGCTGGTACATCTGCTCTGAGATGGTTCGTGACATTAGGAAGAAGGATGGGGGAGGAGAGGAATCCTTGGAGCTCCATGACTCAGCCAGGATCCCCGCAGCCTGAGCATCTGGACGAGGCGAGCAGCTCGCGTGACGCTTCATCTCAGCCTGACTTCATTTCTCTTCAGTCTTCAGTCAGGGTTGCTATCAAAGCTGCATGTCTCACATGTCTGCTTGCCAGGGCCGGATTTAGGAGGATGGGGGCCCCTGGGCTTGAGTCATCTTGGGGGGCCCATATATATATACCGGAGTAGGGCTGGGCGATATGGAAAAAATCATATATCACGATATGGACTTTTTATATCACGATAACGATATATATCACGATATATACAACACGATGTGTGTGTGTGTGTGTGTGTACAGGAAAAATTTGGACCAAAGTTTTTTTATTTTATTATTTTACTACAGATAGTTACAATTATAAGAATGTGAACAAAAAGAACAAGGAAATTTGGACCAAAGTAGAAACTAGATCTACCTTAATTCAAGGAGTACGATTATGGAATGACTTAATGACAAATGACAAATGTTAAGGAAGCCAAATCATTCCTTGTATTTAAGAAACTGGTAAAAAATGAATTGCTAAAAAAAATAAATGAATCTAATTTAATGTGTGATATATGTGAATTGAAAATTGACTGAGTTATTTACTTATTTTGTTATTATAGAAAATATTGTTTGAACTGTTATTAGATGAATAAGGAGCAGATTTAATAAGATTTATTCTTCATCTGCTACCTTTCATTTTATTTTTTTTTTTTCTATTATGAATACGTTAATTGTTGTATTTCATATTATAAAATGAATAAACTAACAAACAAACAAACAACTCCTTTTCTACTTTGGTCCAAATTTTTCCTGCAGGTGGCGGTAAAACAACAGCTGCTAATGAAACTCACGAAGAAGAAATCCGCTCTGAAGTTTGAGTAAACAAAGCAAGAAACAGAAAAGAGAAAACGTTGCGTTTGATTGCGGTTCTGTTGTGTCTCTGGTCTGTTTTGTATTGGTTAACTGGACCCGAGTTCGGACTCGGTTGGACTCTGGGTTCGTGTCCTCTGGACCCATTTTGTCTCAGAGTTTCAGCGGAGCGAAATAATGGAAGCTAACAAGGTGAGCTTCCCCCTCTTTTTGGTAAAAGTTATTCTTCTTGGGCTGCCTGTGCAGCTGTTTTCTCCTTGTTGAGACACCGGCTTCATGCGCCTGCGGCTCTGTTGCTCTCGAGTTTAACAACGTAAAGCATGTGTCGCAAACCCGCGCGTGCGTCAAACATAAAGCAGCGCCGTCATCTCGCAAAACCACAATATGAAGCTTCTTTGCGACAGTTATTTTTTTATTCTTATTTATCACGATAGAGACGATAGAAGGAAAGTAGCACGATAGACACGTTTCTATCGTCCCCACGATATATATCGTCATATCGCACAGCCCTAATATATATATATATATATATATATATATATATATATATATATATATATATATATATATATATATATATATATATATATATATATATATATATATATATATATATATATATATGTTTGTTTGTTTTGCTTTGGTTCAGATGATGAGCAGAAAATGACTGAATAGTAAGTTTTCACAACTTACAACTTTAATATGCCAGTTGTCACAAACTACAAACAACCCTGAACTGGTTAAATACAAAACCACATGTTAGGGTTTGAAACTAGAATATGATGCTTCCATCACAAAATAAAATCACTGAATAGCTAGTGTTGCCTGGACTTCAAGACAAACTTCCCTGCAACACGCTTGCAGCAACTTATCTATCTAACTATCTAACTTATCTAAGGATGCCAAATGTGCCTTATGTGCCTCACTGCATATGCCACTTTGCCTCTATACCATCATCAACTACCTCATACATATACTGTGTACATTAACTCATATGCTGCTGTGCCACTCTTTGCAAATGTCAATGCTAGAACCTTCAGTTTATTTTATAGATATACTTTTTATACTTTTTATACTACTATGTAAAAACTCAGGACAGTATTACACTTTTATTATTTCATTTTATGCTTATGTTCATTGGGTGTTTGGTGTTTCAGGGGTGTTTGGTGTTTCAGTGTTGGTGTAAATTTTCATACTTTTATACTATTATGAAAAACTCAGGACAGTGTTACACTTTTACTATTTTATGCTTATGTTTATTAAATGTTTTAGTGTTTAGTGTTTAGATGGTTACTGTTGCACCGAGGGACTGAGAGAAACGCAATTTCGGTCCTGTGTATGTCCTGTACATATTGCAGTTCTGACAATAAAGTTGACTTTGACTTTGATTTCATTTTTTCTCTTCCCTTGTTTCTTCACCTGGTTTGGGGGGCCCCAGCTCCATTTCTTCTACAGCCGCCCCTGCTTTCTCCTACACCAGCTCCTTTGCCTCCGTTCCTGCACTTTTTATTTCTCCATTCACCTCCACCTCCACTTTCTCTTCCTTATCACCAGCGGTGGGTGGGGGACCGGCTGCGCGCACCCCCCCTCCCCCGCCGGCAGCGGGAGGGGACCGGCCGCGCTGAAGCGAATAAAAGATAAAATCATCCAGTTTTACATAAAACCTAACAAGAACAGTTTTCTCCTTTGTGAGACAACGTGTTTGAGACTATCCGTTCACAAAAAAAAACTTAGGGGGCGGGTCCGGAGGCTCTGGGGGCCCCTAAAATTCCGGGGCCCCGGGCTCAAGCCCCTGAAAGCCCCTGCATAAATCCGGCCCTGCTGCTTGCTCTTAATAACTCTGAGGGGGAAGGGGGGTATGGGGCAGTTTTACAGAACTATCAAATCCAAGTGAAAATTCTTAGTTTTACTGGGTGACAATATGAAAACCTGAAATCCATGTGATCTATAAATAGGGAATATGCACCATTGTAACTTGGTTAACAGCTCACAAATCCTAAAACCCCTCACAAATGCCAACAGACTCGATAAACCCATCAGGAGAGCTGGCTCAGTTCTGGGAGTGGACCTGCAGTCTCTGGCAGAGGTGTCTGAGCAGAGGATGCTGAGGAAACTGCTCCAGATCATGAACATCATGTCACACCCCCTGCATGACACCCTGGACTCTGACCGCAGCATCTTCAGTCGTCAGTGGTGGAGAAAGTACTCAAACACTGTACTGTACTTAAGTAAAAGTACAAATAAACAGACAAAAATATACTCTAGTAAAAGTAGAAGTACCATATTAATATTTTTACTTAAGTAAAAGTAAATAAGTACTTGCTTTTAAAAATACTTAAAGTATTAAAGTAAAAGTAATTGCTGAATGTATTACCTAATGCAATGGCCTACAATACCATTAAGTGTGTGTACTGTATGTAAATTTTCTGCATTACATAAATAGTGTTGAGTCATTTTAATGAACAATGCTGCAGATAATACAGTACTGTACATGTTTTTATTGTGTTTGCTCTGTGACACAGTTCACACTTGGACTTGTGATTCTGTGCATCAGAATTTCATGGATGACATGCAGAGTAAAATGTCATTAAGCAAAATAAGAATATAAGGATGTGTGTCATAAGCAAAATAAGAATATAAGGATGTGTGTCACTTGGAAATGCCTCCATGGGAGCCCTGCGTTTGCTGAATGCCTCAAAAACACGAACGGCAACAGGAACACTATCACGGAAGTGTTGGAGTATGCCGTACGTGTTTTTGAGGCATTCAGCAAACGCAGGGCTCCCATGGAGGCATTTCCAAGTGAGAAGGGCCTGTTCCGTCCACTGGAGCTGGAAGGGGCGCGAGCGTCTGCTCCTTCTTCTGATGTCGGCGAGACGAAGCGGGATGCCCTACGGGCCCCTCGGAATGATGATGTTCGCCCCACTGATGAGCCAAGGTGGTTCAGGTCTGGTCAGGAGGGGGGGCAGCGATATAAAAAGGGGGGTGCACGTCCTAATGTTGCAAGGTACGGTCAGCAGGTTGACTCGCGCAACAAGGGCTCCCAGAGGGGACCCTCACGAAAGGGTGCTGCTCCGCCTACACCTCGGAAAAGTGTACCCGAGATGGGCGATGGGCAACGCAAGCCCCAGAAAGTTGACCCTAAGCCTCTGAGTTCAGAAGAGACCGAGGTCATACGTCGGTTGTTAGGGAGTTTTCAGGCTGCTAACAAGGATAAGAAGCCTGATGCGTTGTACGGTGCTGTCGTTGCTAGTAACTCTGTGCACGCAGACGGCAACGGTGACACTATTACTGACGGTCAACAAGACATTGGTCAGCATGATACTGTCAGTCGGAGCGTGGACAGTCAGACCTTTGACAGTCCAGCACATGTCAGTCAACATGACGTTGACCATGGCCCTGAACGGTGACACTATTACTGACGGTCAACAAGACATTGGTCAGCATGATACTGTCAGTCGGAGCGTGGACAGTCAGACCTTTGACAGTCCAGCACATGTCAGTCAACATGACGTTGACCGTGGCCCTGACATCATTGTTACAGAGCCGGAGAGCCCCTTGTCAGAGATAAAGGGGGATACCTCGCTGACCAGTGACAGTGACTCGTCACAAACTGGTCTCACTGACACGCCGGTGACTGCACTGCCGGTTCAAGTGGTTCACCATGACACTGACGGTGGTAGACGTACAAAACGTCGGGATGAACCTACGTGCGATATGTGGTTCCTGTGCGACCTATACAGAAAGGGGCCCGCTATGAAGGCTTACCTGTCAATCACGTTAGAAGGGGTCCTCACCCAAGACGCCCTCCTGGACGGTGGTGCCGACATATCCATTATGTCACCCACACTGTTCGAGGAGCTGAAAACAGCCGCTAAGAGTGTTGACAGAGAGATACCCCTGACAGAATGTGCTCGATATGTGGTTCCTGTGCGACCTATACAGAAAGGGGCCCGCTATGAAGGCTTACCTGTCAATCACGTTAGAAGGGGTCCTCACCCAAGACGCCCTCCTGGACGGTGGTGCCGACATATCCATTATGTCACCCACACTGTTCGAGGAGCTGAAAACAGCCGCTAAGAGTGTTGACAGAGAGATACCCCTGACAGAATGTGCTATAGAGTTGCGGGGACTCTCGGAAGTGGGAACAACCATGACAGCTATTGCCATGGTTCACATGCAGATTGGCGAGACGACAATTTACCATCCGGTACATGTGTCTACGGTGAACTCCATCCCATTTCTGGTCGGCCAGGATTTTATCAATCGCTTTGAAGCGATTGTTAATTATGGTAATCGGACGGTGTGGGCTACAGTGAGCAGTCCACTGCCGATTGTTGTGCCTCCGCTGAGTGTTACAGACTGTGTAACCGCGGGTACCGCGGAAGGCATGAGGGAAGGCCCATCTGAGAGCACATGCCCGGTGTGTGGACCTTCGACAGCAGGTGAGACAATAAAGACACCACAGGTGGACCTCCTATGCGAGCTGATACATTCGGCGCTCACGGGACATTACCTGCCCCAGGTAGTGAACGGTGTAGAGATCCAGGGATCCCACACCGATGATGCTGTGTTGTCCCCCTGGTCGGAGATGTCTGCGATTAGCCGGGCTTTCTATGAAACCTTGCTTCATAAGCATGAGGGACTTATACGGCTGAGAAAGTCTTTCCGTTTTCCTTTAGATCCCGACAGTTGTGAGGAAATGACCGCGAGAGTAGTCATTTGCCTGTCACTGTCCTGGAACAAACGCAGACTGGTCCACCCGTTCTTAGTGATCACTAACTTACCACACGCGACCTATTTAGGCTCCGACGTTTTGGTAAGATTGGGTGTCTCGGTAGACGTCAACAATGAGGTGCTGTGGTCGCTGGACACAGCCAAGGAAGATTCTCCTGTGTTAACTACAGAAAATCTTAAGGCTGGACAAACAATACCAGAGGTCTGCCAGGTTGCTAGCAGTCATGACACCACGGTACCACCTCGGGCTGACAACCACATGGTGACAATTCACATCGTGAAAGGTCAGGTAATTAGCCGACAGCAGGCTTGTTTTCAACCATCTCCTACGTTTCTCGACTTAGGGCTGTCCGTGGTGGCCACATGCAAAGTGGACCTCGACTGTAGAACCACGTCCGTTGCTGTGTGTCAGGCAATGGCTATTCCTCCCAGAAGCCTACCACACTCCTTGTCATCTTGTCAGATGAAACTGCAGGTGTCGGGAGATGATATCAGTCCTCCCACTGTCACGAGCCACACTTTCTACCACCTCCAAGATCTTGGCGGTCAGGCACTTGAGCAACGCCTCCAGGGAGACGGAAATGCATGAACAACACCTCCTTTTCGGGACTTGGTGCTGTATTTCAAAGTCAAGAGTTTCTTTATTTGTCATTGCACCACATGTGGTACATGTGGTGGAATGGAATTGTGTACACAGGGTCCCAGTTACATCCAACAATAAAATTTTAAAGGAAAACAGTAATAAGATCTAAGATATGAACTAAGAAAAACAGAAACTAAAAATATGCTAAGCACTAATAGCATAAAAACTATGCTGAACAGCAGTACTAACATAGTTGAGGTATCATTTGAGCTTTTGAGATGTTAATCAGCAGCTCCCAGTTGTACAAAATCACCATGTTATCATCTAAAAAAAGCTAAGTCTGGTCCTCTGGACATTCAAAAAAAAGGCAAAACAAAACAAATAAGTAGAAACGTTTCGTCTTTCGTCCGAAAGACTTCCTCAATCTGAGTTGCTGTATTCAGCTCAGTCTTATAAATAGCACCCTCTCACAGTGGATCAACCAGTTTGCTGCTGACAGCCAAAACAAGCTGCTCACATGATCAAGGAGGACATTCAGCCTAACGATGGATTGTTAGCACCCTGATGGTTGTTTGCTATGCACAGAGGGCTGAGTGATACTAGCAATAACAGCAGTGTAAGAGGGGGACAGTTAAACATGGAGTCCTCCACCTCTGTTTAATGATGGACGGTTTCTTTCCACAAAGATGGCCTCCTTTACTCCTCTCTCAAGCCATCATTCCTCTCTATCAAGGATGTGAACATCTTCATCATACACCAGAAGAGTGTAGACCGCAGAGTCTTGGCCTGATGATGTTGATCTTCGTGCTGGGCCACTGGCCAAAAGGATGGCCCAGCTGAGACCGCAAGATCCAGTCTTCTAACATCAGATCTGGGTGCTGTAGCTGCTGGGCTGCAGCTACCATCAGTAGGCAAGTGAGCCTTGTGACCAGGCCTTCGGCCAACACACCGAAGAACTACTACCACCAAGCCAGAAGTACAGTGAGTAATGCCGAAAAAAATCTAGACTAAAGAGGCAACAGTCATTGGAAAAAGTTTGGAAGATATGGAGGAAAATAAAAGGTAATTAAACTTCATGAGTGCTGAACTAGCAAAGTTAGCATCTCAACAAGAACTCCTGATTGGTCTGATTGAGGAAATAAAACAACTGAAAATTCTAATAAGCAACAAAGACAATAAAATAGTTGAAATTGAACAAAAAATGTATGATTTCGAACAAAACACAAGACAAGATAACTTGGTGATAACTGAACTTAAGCATCGGTCATATGCAAAAGTTGTTGCTGGTGCTAACAGAACAGAGGATGCATCACAAGAAAAACTACAGACTCTGGAGGAGCAAGTAGTGTCTTTTTTACAGGACAAGGACATTGATATAGAACATGAAAACATTTCAATCTGTCACACCCAACACATAAATCAGAAAAATTCAAACCATCAATAGTTGTCAGGATCATCAGTAGGAAATCGAAACAATGTAATAATGCAAGGAAAAAACTGAAAGGAACAAAAGTATAAGTGGCGGGCTATGCATTTCACACCTTCAGTAGTACTCCGTCTGAATCAATCCAACCATCAATAACTATTTTCCCCATATTTTTAGACCAATTTTTGGCTGATATATGACCGTTTCCATTCATTCTGAAGGGGAAAAAATGGAGCAGTACCACTTTCGGCCACTAGGGACGCTAAAGGACCCTCTAGGCTTTTGACGACCAGTGTACCTGTGTACAGATATTTTAGAGCAAAAAAAAGTCCTGCTGGATGGACAACGTGTGCGCACACATCATGCTGCAGTTTAAAGATAAAATTAAAGTGTTTAACTCCATTCCTGCCATCATCCTGGGAGGCTTGACCAAGCTTCAAAGAAGCTTTGCGCCGTGATGGATGGAGAGCAACAGCTTCACGGCTACAGGACAGATGCATGTGACGTTCCAACAGGTCCTCGGATGGATGGATGGATGGATGGATAGATGGATGGATGGAAGGAAGGATAAAGCGTGGACCTCAATCAGTAAAGAATCCATCTGTCTGGGTTCAGGAAGGCAGAATGTTTGCTGGAGCTGACATGGAGCCAGGAGCAAGAGGAGTGCTATGAGCTGCATCATCACCTGTTACCTGCTCAGGAGTTGTCAGAACTCTTCACCAGTGACACAGAGGATGAAGAATTCAACGAGTTTGAATAAAAATAAATAAATAAATATATATTTTTTGGTGTTAATCTTGTTACATTTTAAAGAGATGAAGGTTTTTGCAGCATGCGCGCACACGTTTGGAAGACTCGTGGGGAGAATGGAAGTTAATGTGTCTGACCGTTCTTTCTGTCGAAGATGTGGAAGATTTGTGGATTATTGGAATATTGGTGGCAGCTACTCTGATTTTTGGCTTAGGCAGAGGTTTATGCTACTGGAAGCTGAGGGAGACTGTCGCGGCGATCAACGCGGTGGCAAAACTTCCTGCTCAACAAGATTCTTTGATCCGGGCTGTGACCTCAATGACCCAGTTGTTGTTCGAGCTGAATCGCACGATAGCAGTGGTGGACAGCCTCGGACCTGCAGTGCGTTTTAAGACTCGTTTAGAGCCGACCGTGCTTCATCAGGGGACAGATGGGGATTTGTAGCTCGGAACCTCACATGATTCGGTGATTTGGACCTAGACAGCACCTGGACTTCAAGGCTACAGTCAAAGTACACTGTAGCCTACCCTGGAAAATAAATAAAGCAACTAATCTAATCGGGACTCAAAGCAACCTTGAAAAGAGGCTGACTGCAAAACTTCTCCTGGAGTCGAAAGCTGTTGAAAAACTGTTGCGCCCCCCCTCCCCCCAGAGGTCTCTGTGTGCATTCAGATGGAGCCGAGCTGAGGCCATCTGCAGACTGTGCTTATCTGAAATGATTACTCACGGACTATCTCCCTGCTTGCCATCAAATGCAACATGTCTTTGTCTTTATCCGTGCTGAGCTGGTAGAGTTTTTTTGACTTTATCATAGAATGTCCTAAGACAAAATGTGATAGATTCTTTTTTGAATACCAATGAATATCCAACTGTATGTTCCTTTTTTCCATATCTGATTGTTGGCGGCGCAATTTAATTATTGCTGCGGCTTTCCGTGCGTACGTCCCTCTTAGGATGGTGCATACGCCAATTGCAACACTTTGTACCTTGGTGCAAATATCAGAGTCAGAGAGAGAATTTATTGTCATTTGCACCGCATGTAGTACATGTGTTGAAAACGAGATTATGTACACAGGGTCCCAGTTACATCCAACAACAAATGCAAGAGAAAAACAATAATAACATCTAGGATTAACTAAGAGAGACATCAGCTAGTAATACACTAAGCCCTAATGTAGTAGAAAAACATCATTATAAACAGCAGCACGAACATGAGTCATTATGAGCAGATGGTCACAGATGAACGCAGCAACAAGAAACAGATCAGTATCAACATGATGTGACATTTTGCAGTGTTTATTCTTATTATTTATTTATTCATGAGTCTGACAGCCTCAGGGTAGAAGCTGTTCCTCAGTCTAGTGGTTCTACATTTGATGCTCCTCAACCTCCGTCCCGAGGGGAGTGGTGCAAAGAGTGAGTGTGCTGGGTGAGTGAGGTCTTTCATGATGCAGGTGGCTCTTTTTCTGCATCTGGAGGTGTAAATGTCTGTGATGGTGGGGAGACTGACTCCCACAGACTTCTGTGCAGCCTTCACCACTCTCTGTAGAGCTTTCCTCTCTGCAACTGTGCAGCCTCCATGCCACACGTTGATGCTGGAGCACAGGACGCTCTCCACTGCACACCTGTAGAACGAGGTGAGGACTGAGCTTCTCAGACCAGCTCGTCTCAGCCGTCTGAGGAAGTAGAGTCTTTGATGTCCTTTCTTGATCAGGCTGGTGGTGTTGTTGCTCCAGCTGAGGTTATCATTCAAGTGTACACCCAGGTACTTGTAGCTGGAGACCACCTCCACCGCAGATCCACCTATATACAGTGGGGTGTGGGTGTGTTTGTTCCTTCTGAAGTCCACAATCATCTCCTTCGTCTTCTTCACATTCATGTGAAGGTTGTTCTCTTTGCACCAGCTCTCCAGATGTTCCACCTCCTGTCTGTAGCTGGATTCATCATTATCTGTGATGCATCCCACCACAGCTGTATCATCTGCAAACTTAACAATATGACAGCCTGGATGTGTGGCTGTACAATCATATGTGAGCAGAGTGAACAGAAGAGGGCTCAGCACACATCCTTGAGGAGAGCCAGTGCTGAGGGTGATGGTGGAGGAGGAGAAGTTGTGGATCTTCACGGACTGTGGTCTGTTTGTTAAGAAGTCTAGTACCCAGTTACAGATGGAGGGGCTTAGTCCAAGTGTGGATAGTTTGTCTATCAGAGTTTGGGGGATCATGGTGTTGAAGGCAGATGTGAAGTCCACAAAGAGCAGACGCACGTATGAGTCCTTCTGATCCAGGTGGGTGAGAGCAGTGTGGACCACAGAGGAGATGGCGTCCTCTGTTGATCGGTTCTCGCGGTATGCATATTGATGAGGGTCCTCGCTGATGTTGACGGTTGTCTTGATGTGGGACATGACCAGTTTCTCAAAACATTTAGCGACTATCGGGGTGAGAGCCACCGGTCTATAGTCATTCAGACCAGTCACTGTGGAGCTTTTTGGGACTGGGATGATGGTGGCAGTCTTCAGGCAGGTGGGAACTGACTCCAGTGAAAGTGAGGTGGTGAAGACGTCAGCCAGCACCTCACAGAGCTGGTCCGCACATTCCTTCAGAACTTTCCCTGGGATGTTGTCTGGACCCGTAGCTTTATGAGGGTTGATCCTTCTGAGACTACCTCTATGCCAATAAAGATATATTTTATTCTATTCTATTCTATTACCAGCATCTGTGTTGGAAGATACACAGCTGGATCCAGTTCTTATGTCGTTGTTTAATGAACGAGGCAGGCCGATATTTCACGTGTCACGCTACACAATAACATACTAAATAATAACAGTTTAACAATAATAAACAATATTTATGTTAGCATGGGAGATATATAAAATTATCTGAGCTAAATTAATCGATCTGGACTCAAGTTACGTGATTTAAACAATGCATAACATGTTGTGTATCAAAGTTGAAAATGAACACACCAGGTTTATTTTTTATTTATTTATTTATTCAACACCACAAACTGTATGTCACACAAACACTGATAATTAAACTGAACACTTTTAAAAACATGTTAACCGAACTGTAACAACTTTAATGAACTGGAGTCTGCTCTGTTTTCATCAAGGATACTTGACCACATCAGAACCAGTCCGCTTTGGAAGAACAGCTTCTTGACCTCGCAGGAAAAAAAATAAAAATAAAACTCAGTTGGTTGTTCTGTGATCGAAGTAAACACAAGAAAAAAATATTAAGAGCATTGTTTACCTGCAAATCAGCTGATTTACACGGACTAAAGTCCGACATCGTCAACTCGGTTCTGGTCCACTCAGCGTCTGGTGTACAGCTTGTTAGATGAAGCGGGTCCCGCTTGGTGTCAAATCTGTCGACTCTTACCCACATTCCAGCTTTAATATCAGGAGTCACTGAAGTACAGAAAACAATCTTTGCTAATTTATTTCATGCTGGATTTTTTTTTCTTCCCCTGAATTATTTCAGTCCAGCAGGTCACTATATAAAGAATTACTGGACATATTCCAAAACAGTTTTTTTTATTTTTTATCCATGAGGTTTATAATGCAGAGCTCCAATGCCATCATCTTTGGTGAATCCAGAAGAA
>JBBPBX010026837.1:0-22811 GCA_038048925.1 Garcialebias charrua
TCTGATCCAGAATATCTCCTTGCTTTACATGTTTTAGAGGTTTGAGGTCTCCAACTGACTCTCAGCACAGACTGTAAGGTTCAAGTTATGTTTATATGTCATATGCAGCTTAACACAACAGTGCAATAAAATGTTCAGGATGAGAAGAACCGATTTGACTTGCTAATAGCAAAGAACAAACAAGAAATACTAAAACATGCAATAAGGGTACAAAACAAAATAACAAAAAGTGCAACAGTAAAAACGATATTTCCAAGGTCCCAAAGAGAAACAGTAAACAACAACATGGTAAAATATAATGATGCATTTGTATGAATAAGTATAAGCTTAAATGCACATGATATATGTTGCACATAACTAACATAAAATCAAAAAAAGCGTTCAATACAGGATCAACTGGACTTTATTTGTTGCAGAAAACGTTTCGACTTCTGTCCAGAAGTCTTTTTCAATTCAGAATTGAAAAAGACTTCTGGACAGAAGTCGAAACGTTTTCTGCAACAAATAAAGTCCAGTTGATCCTGTATTGAACGCTTTTTTTGATTTCATCATGTCCTGGACGACTGAGAATCTTCACCAGCATATAACTAACATAAACTACACAGGTTGTGTGACAGATTATTGCACAGGCATTGAGTAACACTGAGAATGAAGTATGATGGTAAGGTAGTGACATACATCATACAGCCACATCGTGCAGTAGCAATAAAAATATTAGCTGTTGCAGCTAATATTAGAGATAATTAGGTGTCACAGGTATAGCTTGGTGCAATGTTATTGTCAGTTGTTCAGTAATGAACACAAAGTGAATGCTGTTACTGGTAATCTGTTCTGATAGCTATATTGATGAAAAGTCCTGTATCTGTTGAGCCATGTATGCCTACAGCTATAATCAGTGATGACTTCATGAGATTCGTTATAAATAAAATTATTTCAGTTAGAGTGAAAATTCACACCATCCTTCCCACTATTGCCTCTGATTCCCTGTCAGATGAGGCAGCTTCAGAAATGTTACCAGAACCTGATTCATGTTTGGACTGTTGCTGTCCTGTTGAGATCTCTGAAAAGTCAAAAATAATAACTTCATCCAAACCAGCCACATGTCTGCTAGATCCCATCCCAACCAGACTGTTTGAAGAGGTACTTCCCCTAACTAATATCCCCATTATGGATCTACTTAATTTGTTTTGAAGGAATGGTTACATACCACAGCTTTTTCAGGTTGCTATATTACCTATAATTAAGAAACCTGATCTTAGTTTAGGAATTCTAGCCAATTATAGACCTATATCTAATCTAACTTTCATCTACAAAATTATTGAGAAAATCATTGCAAATCAGTTGTGTGACCATCTGAACAGAAATAATCTGTTTGAGGAGTTTCAGTCAGGGTTTAGTGCTCATCGTAGCACAGAAACAACACTGTAAAAGATACTAATGATATTCTCATGGCCTCTGAAAATGAACTTGTGTCGATACTGGTCCTGTTAGACCTCAGTGCTGCATTTGATACAGTTGATCACAATATTCTATTACAGAAGCTTTAATATGACATGGGGATCACAGGAATGGCTCCAAAATACTTTAGAGCATACAAAGTATTTATTTGATAGATTTCAGTTTGCAAATGTAAATACTGAAACTTCTTCATACACCAAAGTTAGTCATGGAGTTCCTCTGGGTTTAGTGATTGGCCGAATATTTTTTACTTTACATGTGCTTCCATTAAGCAAAGTTATTAAACAGCATGGGATACATTTTCATTGTTATGATGATGATACACAGTTATATTTGTCCATGAAACCCAGTGAATCCAATCAGTTACTTAGAACACAAGTGTGTCTTGTTCTGGATGACCCTTAATTTTCTTCTTTTAAACTCAGACAAGAAAGAGGTTGTGGCTTTTGGCCCTGAACATCTTAGGAATACACTTTGCCCACCCACCGCGAGGATCTTCCATAGACCAATAAGCGCCAGTTGAGTTCATCTGTGACCAGCACGTGGTGCTGTTGGACCAGATAATACTGAGAACCTCCTGCCACATCAGCACATCCTATCGATGTTTGCAACAAATTACACATGCGAAGTAACAGCTTCTGTGGCTCGTTGGTCTAGGGGTATGATTCTCGCTTTGGGTGCGAGAGGTCCCGGGTTCAAATCCCGGACGAGCCCCTTTCTTTATCCCCCAGGCTCTGAACCAGAATCTCTCCCCCTTGGTTTACCTGACTCTGTCAAGAACCTGTACCCTGTTTAGGGTTACCCCACTCCCCTGCAGATGCGCTCAGTCATTCTCTACAAAGGAGCTATTGAAAAAATGAATTTACATTTTAGAGAATGTGGTAAAACTCTACAAAGAAACAAAACGACTAGTTTCTCCCTTTTATAAATATTCTAACAGCACAGACCACAAGAAAAAGCCGGCCTTTTCTTTCTCCTTCAGGCTCTGACGCTGGATGCCTGTTCAGTCTCGGACATCTACCATTCCAGATGAAGGTTTTCAAACATCAATAGTTCACCTCATATTATGGTTTATAAACTACCTACCCCTGAACATTGCTGCAAGCTGAAATCCCAAACGTCTGAAAATCTTTAGTGAATTACTCACTCCTGTCAGAAAACACAGACTCCTTATACACCCCAGGTTGGCACAGTTTGCAAATCTGATTTAGCCTTTTTGTAAAACTCTAAATGCATTCTCATACAACAAAGCTCATGTTGCTCATTTTCAAATTCAATTCAATTAAAATACTTTATTAATTCCAAAGTGGAAATTAATTGTTATTGTTGCTCATCATCATCCTGGTTTCGTTAGAGTTGTTATAGATGCTGATGGCTGTAGGCAGGAAGGATCTCCTGCAGCGGTTCGTCCCACAGTGGATCTGAAGAAACTGGCTGCAGAGGCCGATCTGTCCACCTGGACATGGTGGGTCTCCTTGGTAGCAGGATCGCCTGAATGTTGAGCAGAACTCTTCACCGAGCAGCGGTCACTCCTCCCAGCAACTTGTTGAAAGACACTATTTCACCCATCTCTGATGCCGTATCATCAAGTTTTTAGTTTATAATTTATTTGTAACAGAATTTAACACAGACTCTTGTCACTTCTAAATCAAAACTTACTGAATAATTCAAGCTTTTAATTTAATTTGATTAATTTAATTATTTATTGTTGCTTCAGCTTAAGCTCAGTCTGTCAAAGAGGGTGGGCCAGATTTAATGCCTTTAGAATACTTTCTTGTGGGACAGATAAAATGGCAACAAGGGCCAGATTTGGCCTAGGAGGCTCAAGTTGCCTGTTGGGTTAATCTGTGACCAGCAGGTGGTGGTGTTGTACCAGGTGACAATTTGAAAACAACCTGCCACATCAGCACATTGTACAGATGTTTGGATCAAAATACACATGGGGGAAAAGATGCACAAGGCTCGTTGGTCTAGGGGTATGATTCTCGCTTAGGGTGCGAGAGGTCCCGGGTTCAAATCCCGGACGAGCCCATTTCTCTCTCTATGAGGCTCTGATCCAGAAAATTTTCATTCATTCATTCAACCTTTATTTAGTCAGGTAAATCTTTTGAACCTCATGGGCTCATTTACGAAAGCGACCTGCTAAAACTAAAGAACAATGAACAGCAATGGTAGAATTTCCTTAAACAATAAACAATCAAACAATAAACAATAGAAAACAAAAGAGAGAGAAAAAATATATATATATATATATATATACTATATATATACATATATATATATATATATATATATATATATATATATATATATATATACATATATATATACATATATATATATATACAGTATATATATACATATATATATATACAGTATATATATATATATGTAAGGATATTATACCCTGGTCAGTTTTACTGACGGTACAATATTCTAAATGAAAGATTTGAGCAGATCTTATCTGACACAAACTTATCATCAATTTAATTAAACGGGTTCTCTCTTTTCAGGATTTAACAAATAAATTGTGACCAGACGAAATGTAATTCACAGGAAACGTTAAACTTATGTTGGAACAGCAGGACTGCACCATTTATTTAACATAATCAATAAATTACATCAACACGCATAAGGATTGGCTCTGATTAAACTTCATATAACTTAACTGGAGATAGATTCAAACTTAGGACAACAGAACAGCAAAAGAATGACATTTTTTACTTATTCTGCAGGCAGGTTTAACTTAGTTTGTTGCTGACAACAGATATAAAGTTTAAAGGGAAGTTTTTAGCATAAGAAGGAGGAAAGGTGGAAAAGAAGGGGTGAACTATCTTGAATGTTTATAACCAGAACATGACACGTTCCCCGTGCGATCTCCAGCTGGACGTACCGTATGTCCGGTGTGTAAACAATCAGCGACTCGTTACCTTTTGACGGTCTACCAAGAATGGATCGATCCTTGAAGTCCGGAGAGGTCAGTCTGTTTAGATTGTAGCTTCTCACGTCCGCCTTTGACCCACTGAAGTAACGGCAGTCTGGTTGATGTTTCAAGAGTAAAAGTGTTCTTGGATGTGAACACTCATTGTGGTCGGAGCTTAGAAGCTCAGGTGAGTTAACAGCAGTCTTGCTGTTAATTCGGCTGTTGAACTGGACCGTTGACGCTTGGTCCAAGTTCTCAGCTTCAAAGAGAAAGTCCATTCATGTCAACTTTCTTCCAGCAACTTCTTCAGAGAGTCAGAGTCAGAGTCAGAGAGAATTTATTGTCATTTGCACCGCATGTAGTACATGTGTTGAAAACGAGATTATGTACACAGGGTCCCAGTTACATCCAACAACAAATGCAAGAGAAATACAATAATAACATCTAGGATTAACTAAGAGAGACATCACATCAGCTAGTAATACACTAAGCCCTAATGTAGTAGAAAAACATCATTATAAACAGCAGCACGAACATGAGCAGATGGTCACAGATGAACGCAGCAACAAGAAACAGATCAGTACAGTATCAGTATGATGTGACATTTTGCAGTGTTTATTCTTATTATTTATTTATTCATGAGTCTGACAGCCTCAGGGTAGAAGCTGTTTCTCAGTCTAGTGGTTCTACATTTGATGCTCCTCAACCTCCGTCCCGAGGGGAGTGGTGCAAAGAGTGAGTGTGCTGGGTGAGTGAGGTCTTTCATGATGCAGGTGGCTCTTTTTCTGCATCTGGAGGTGTAAATGTCTGTGATGGTGGGGAGACTGACTCCCACAGACTTCTGTGCAGCCTTCACCACTCTCTGCAGAGCTTTTCTCTCTGCAACTGTGCAGCCTCCATGCCACACATTGATACTGGAGCACAGGACGCTCTCCACTGCACACCTGTAGAACGAGGTGAGGACTGGGCTTCTCAGACCGGCTCGTCTCAGCCGTCTGAGGAAGTAGAGTCTCTGATGACCTTTCTTGATCAGGCTGGTGGTGTTATTGCTCCAGCTGAGGTTATCATTCAAGTGTACACCCAGGTATTTGTAGCTGGAGACCACCTCCACCGCAGATCCACCTATATACAGTGGGGTGTGGGTGTGTTTGTTCCTTCTGAAGTCCACAATCATCTCCTTCGTCTTCTTCACATTCATGTGAAGGTTGTTCTCTTTGCACCAGCTCTCCAGATGTTCCACCTCCTGTCTGTAGCTGGATTCATCATTATCTGTGATGCATCCCACCACAGCTGTATCATCTGCAAACTTAACAATATGACAGCCTGGATGTGTGGCTATACAATCATATGTGAGCAGAGTGAACAGAAGAGGGCTCAGCACACATCCCTGAGGAGAGCCAGTGCTGAGGGTGATGGTGGAGGAGGAGAAGTTGTGGATCTTCACGGACTGTGGTCTGTCTGTTAAGAAGTCTAAGACCCAGTTACAAATAGAGGGGCTTAGTCCAAGTGTGGATAGTTTGTCTATCAGAGTTTGGGGGATCATGGTGTTGAAGGCAGATGTGAAGTCCACAAAGAGCAGACGCACGTATGAGTCCTTCTGATCCAGGTGGGTGAGAGCAGTGTGGACCACGGAGGAGATGGCGTCCTCTGTTGATCGGTTCTCACGATATGCATATTGATGAGGGTCCTCGTTGATGTTGACGGCTGTCTTGATGTGGGACATGACCAGTTTCTCAAAACATTTAGCGACTATCGGGGTGAGAGCCACCGGTCTGTAGTCATTCAGACCAGTCACTGTGGAGCTTTTTGGGACTGGGATGATGGTGGCGGTCTTCAGGCAGGTGGGAACTGACTCCAGTGCAAGTGAGGTGGTGAAGATGTCAGCCAGCACCTCACAGAGCTGGTCCGCACATTCCTTCAGAACTTTCCCTGGGATGTTGTCTGGACCCGTAGCTTTATGAGGGTTGATCCTTCTGAGACTGCTGCTACTTAAAATAACTAATTCAAAGTTGACCAAAATGAGAAAAGGATTATCCTGAAACTAGAGTTGCAAATTGTTAAATTACACATAATCTAGATGTTAGAGCTTTTCCCTGCCCGGTCACCAAGTTATCCATATCGATTGACTTCAAAAGAACAGTTTTGTTTATATCGGACCAACAGCTGCCATTTTTAAAGGTTGGCTGACATGATTTTTGAACTTTCCATAAATTGGCACAACACATACCGTATATCTTTTATCATTCAACTATGTTCGTTGTTGCAAACAAAATGATAATTTAATGAAAAATTGTTTCAAAAGTGAGTTTAAAATTCGCGCTGTTTCTTCACGGGACATCCGGGTACTTCCGCTTGATAATTTTGTGACGTCATCGCAGGAATTTCAGTGCGGCTGCGTACAGTATAGAACGCAGATTCATTTTCTGCATGTTCGTCTATTTTTTTTTTTGTATAACTTGAAAAATGCCGTTACTGTGTTTCGCATTTGGGTGTTCTAATAGCAGTGAACAAGTGAGCCTTTTCACTTTCCCAAAAGATGAAATACTTCGTCAACACTGGACTAAACAAACAAAGCTCTCCCCCTCGGAGCCCCCCTCGCTCCACCTGAACGGTAAGGCAGAACCTGCTGTTTCTTGTTCAACCCCCTGAACTAACTTCGGCTTCCCAAACTGAAGACAAATCGCTCAAATCTAAACTTAGATTGCTAAATTTGTCGGTTTCTATATTGTGCGCTATTGTTATGTAAAAGGGGCGTTCTAGGAGACATTCCTGCGCTGACGTCACAAAATTAGCAAGCAGAAGTACCCGGATGTCCCGTGAAGAAACACAGCGCAATTGTTAAAGGACAACACCCACCGTGACAGTAACAATTCACCATATTGGACAATTACTGTAGTAGAATATGATGTCTATTTTCATTTTTGCATTTGGGCCAGGCGAGTGTAAAAAAAAACAAAAAAAAAAACAACGGAGTCCCGGAAACCCGGCCGAAGATTGCCGAAGTCCGGAATGACATAAATAAAGGATCCAGTCAGAAGGCAGGAGTGAGTTCGCGATAGAGGTTTATGAGAGTGAGAGTTAAAACTGCAGTTAAACTAGTGTCCTACATGGATGCGCGATCTCTAAATATTTCCTGGTGCAGTTGTGGGTACAGCTGGACCAACGCTCTGTTTTTATTTATTT
This sequence comes from Garcialebias charrua, assembly GCA_038048925.1. Taxonomy (NCBI): domain Eukaryota; kingdom Metazoa; phylum Chordata; class Actinopteri; order Cyprinodontiformes; family Rivulidae; genus Garcialebias; species Garcialebias charrua. The sequence goes on from JBBPBX010026837.1 coordinate 7,565, forward strand.
TTTAGAACTTTTTAATAAGATATACTGTAACACCGCTGCGGTTAAAGCTGTCGGCTGCATTTTAATTCTGTACTCCCGACCTGTCACTGGGAGAGAATAAAAAGCCGATGCCGGCAGCTTCAGGAGGAAATTAATGAATTTGTTGCGAGCGAGCAAATTAAACTAGTGGATGCGCGATCTCTAAATATTTCCTGGTGCAGTTGTGGGTTCAGGGCCAGCGCTCCCTCTTTTTATTTATTTTTTAGAACTTTTTAATAAGATATAACACCGCTGCAATAATGAAGCTACGTTGATGCATGCTTGTTATAACTCCGCATGCATTCAAGCGGATACTTCAGTGACGTCAAGGCCCATATATGGAGAGGGGCGGATTTTCCCAGAGCTGCGGCTAAAATCTGCTATGAATCATGAACACATTTAGCGTTATTTCTCTACAATATAAATAAATGCTCCTGTTTCATTATTTAATTAACTACTAAATATTAATGGCGATGCAATTTGAAAACATGGTGGGTCATGGAATTTAAACTCACTTTTCACACGAATTTTCATTAAATTATCATTTTGTTTGCAACAGCAAACATAGTTGAATGATAAAAGATATATATGTTGTGCCAATTTATGCAAAGTTCAAAAATCATGTCAGCCAACCTTTAAATGTGCTTTATTTTATCCACCTTATTCCTGACCTCACGTTGCGACTTCTGGCACGGTGGGACACAATTTCATTTAAGTTAAAGTCTCCATCACTGAGCTCTGGTTAACTGCAGAGAAAATCATAGAACTGAAGATGAACAAATACTACAAAGTTGTTCCCTCCATACACCTGAAATCAGACCTGATGTTCTTGTCATTGTTGTCAATCCTCGTGAAGATCTGGCGTCTCTTCTCCGGTGGTTTATTCTAGTCCAGACACAAAGTAAGATACAGGTTTTCCTCCGTCGGCCGTTTGTCAACAAAGTGAAACGCATACAGCGTTTTGGGGGATCTCTCCAAGTTCACATTCTTCTCAATTCCTCATCTGTCGGTAGGCGATGGAAACTATAGCACTTTTTACAGGAACACTTTCTGTTTTGGTTCCGTGTTCAAAACTCTGTTGTTGTAGCCACTGGTTTAATTTGGTCTGGTTGTTAATGCAGCTGCGAACACAATCGGTACTTAATAATAATAAACTTTATTTGTATAGCACCTTCCTACAATGCCTTGCATTGACCAAGGTGCTTAACAGGATAAAAAGATGAATAAACTGGAACAATAAATCAATGAAAATAGAATAAGAAACAACAGCAATAAAAGAAGGCAATGGAAATAAAAATGCTACATACTAAAATACCAAAAGTAATAAAAGTTACACACTGAAAGCTTTTTTGAACAAGTGGGTCTTCAGTCTGGTTTTGAACAGAGTCAGATCAGAGGTGGCACGCAGCTCAAGGGGGAGACTGTTCCAGGCTTTTGGGCCGGCAACAGAAAATGACCGGTCTCCCCATTGTTTGTACCTTGAGCGAGGCACCTCCAGCAGGTGTTGACTGGCAGATCGTAAATCTCTGCCGGGCTGATGGGCTTTCAAAAGTTCTGAGATGTACAGAGGAGCAAGTCCATTCAGAGCTTTGAAAACAAACAGGAGCAGCTTGAACTGTATCCTGAACTGAACCGGGAGCCAGTGTAGAGAGGACAGGACAGGAGTGATGTGTTCATATTTTCGTGTGTTGGTCAAAAAGCGCGCGGCAGAGTTCTGTACAAGCTGTAAACGGGAGATGGAGGATTGATTAATACCAACATACAAAGCATTACAATAGTCAAGTCTGGAGGTCACAAAGGCATGGATGGCCTTCTCCAGATCACCACGGCTGAGAAATGACTTGACTTTGGAGAGCAGACGGAGCTGGAAAAAGCTGGTCTTGACAACAGAACTGATCTGTTTATCAAACTTTAAGTTGGAGTCAAGCTGCACTCCTTCACATGTACTTGTACACGGTACTTGAACTCAGCACGGCTATTTTAGTAAACTTTATGGTTGCTGAATACAGGTACTCCCCAACTTATGAACGAGTTCCGCTCCTACGCCCGTTCGTAACACGAAAATCGTCGTAAGTCGAAAGTACGTCCAAACGGCACCTCATACGTACAGTACTGTATTTTTACCAAGCACTTAGCCTATCCTAACACATTACCCTACATAATTATCAAAAACCACATGCATTTAGGAGCCATAACGAAGAAAAAAAAAGTTAATTTCTTACTGGTAGCTGGTGAATTCTTCCTCCGTCTGTTAGCATGTTAGCTTGTGCACCTCCGAGCTCCTACAGCTTCACGTAGTCAACAGCGTTTACAGCAACGTCTGTTAGTGTGTTAGCTCGTTGCTCAGCTGCCTCATAAACTCCGCTCAAAACAACAAGGTCTCCTGTATATTTCCACGTGCGGTCCAGAGTTAGCATATTTAGCATATTAGCCCCTTCTGACAAGTCCTCTGCTCCGGTCTGCGCCTGAGGTCTCCTGTAAATTTCAAGCACAAGCACGTCAAGCTCCCCCATCCCTCCCTCCCTCCCTTTTGCTCCCTCCTGTAAGTTTCGTTTCTCCTGTAAGTTTCGTTTCTGTACCGTATTTTTCAATGGGAGCGCATTCGTAAAGTCGAATCGCCGTAAGTCGAGGACTGCCTGTATAAACAAAACAAAAACAGTTTTATCTGTTAAACTGGATGCAAATTACTCTCAAATAATCTGTGGTTTACTGCTACTTCCTGTCTGACAGGAAGTTGTACCCATAATCATTTATACAGTAGAGGCCCCAGGAATAAGGTGGATAAATAAATTTGACATGCGTCATGTCTCACGTCATCTTCCTCAGGATGAAGAGCTCCAGGAAATGCGTCAGTCCGCGGCTCAGATCGATCAGCAGTACGGACACCTGGTGGACCGGGTTCTGGTCAAAGAGGACTCGGCCAGTGCTTGTTCAGAACTGAGAGGGATTTTGGAAAGGTTGGAGCGGGAGTCCTTCTGGGTACCCATCAGCTGGGTGCGGACCTAAACACTGCGCCACCCCGCACATCTTGCTCTTCTTGTGACTCGATACCTCTCCACCCCATGAAGGTCGGTCCGGATCCTGAAAAGTGAAAGAATTACCTCAGATTACAGCAAGTTTTTTAGAATTGGTCCAGATATCCTTAACATTTTCATTTAGCAGTAAATATGAAGGATTTTCTTTTAAAGGAAGCATCTTTGTTCAAGTAGAAGGCATTAGATGACAGCTATCACAGTACCTTATTTAACTTTATTAGTATGGAAAGTGCCTTTTGGGAATCATCACGACTAAGCTGGTAGTTTAAATGTCCCCGAGGCAGTTCTATATTTTATTAAACGTTCACACAATAAACTTAAATTTGTTCTGTCAGGCCCAGATGCACAAACAAATCTTTAGAAATGAGCAGTTAGTCTGATACGGTGCGGACAGTAACAGATTCTTCTGGCATGTGCCACTTTGACAGGAAGCAACTTGAGAAAATACACAGATGTCTCTGAATGTGGAACATTTTGGACACGTTTCCTGTCGAGAGCTCAAACTCCATCACACCAGTCAGATACTGGTTTATTTATCTTAATGTTGCATAATTATGTTTTTTTTAAGCAGATTGGAGAAATGTGAAGGAAAAATACTAAATTTGAGTACACTGTACTAGTTATAATTTGCATGGAGCCGCAGTGGAAACCAGTCATGGAGGAGTTTCCACAGGAGCTCCTCGGACAGAAAACACCAAGTCTAAAAATCACATTGGTGATTTATTTCAAAAGCAAGGAGATTAAATTATAAATGTGATTTTTTTAAAATGTTCATCATTCCACATCAAAACATTCAAAAGAGGAAAGTTGCTCTCCTACACCGTTTACAAACAGGACCATGAACATCTGTCTGTTTACACTTTTATGCAACTTATTTTCTAATAATTTAACCTGCAGTTCAATAAAAATGTTTGATTCCCAACGTTTCATGCAGATCAGTTCACATTACTGCGGCTCTCTGGTAGCATGATTTGAGTTTCACAGTAACTCACATTAATTAGGCCTGTCACGATAAACAGTTCATTAATAACACAATAAATGAAAATTTATTGACCTCATTTTCATTTATTGTGTCGCTCTGTTTCTACTGAAGACACTGGATGACAAAAGGCTCAACTCCGGTGCACTGACCCCTCCCTTTCTCTTTAAAATCAGTTTTAACTGTCCAAATTCACGTTTATGGATCGTTAAAAGAAGCTAACAAGACGACCGGGGGTAAAATCTCCCCCAAAATTCACGGTTGAAACCCGTGCCTTCGTCTAACAATATGTTTTTCTCTGCAAAAAGAAGCTGAGAACTTATTTACTGATTTTTTTATTAAAAGCTTTGTGTGAAAAATGTTAAAGAGCTCAAACCACACTGAGCGTTCGCCATATTTAGAACAAAAAAAAGGACAGCCCACGTCACATCAAGGGGCTTCCCTCCCTATCGTTCTTCGGTTCAAACAGTCTTATACTGCCATCTAGTGGTCAAAACAGTACTACACGCAAAACATATTGTCAAATTTCAAACAATATTATCGTTTATCGCAATAATTTCTCAGACAATCACCCAGCAAAATCTGTTATTGTGACAGGCCTAACGTCAACGTCTGCTGAAAGTCTGTTCGTTCCCACATCCTGCACAGAAGAGGAACTTTTAAAAATGTTTCATACGCAATGTGATTATTTTACGTTTTGATGCATGACAGCTGTTGATGTAAATACTGTAAATGTTTCTCCTCGCGTGCTAATGAACGCTCTCGTAGCACTTCAATGCAACCGGTTTACCTGAACTCTTGGGAGCCTCCACCCCGAGTGTAAAACTTGTTTCGTGTGTGTTCACATACCTTAACTTTTGCAGAAAAGAATGGATTTTGTAGTTTCTTGCACATATCTGTATTTTTGGCTGAAGTCGAGACGTCTGAATTAAGGTTTTTACGTAGTATAAAGGTCAGAGGAACAACTGTAGCAACCACAAGCGTTTAGCTTCATTTTTTGGCATGCGATTATATGAAAACTTGAAGAATGTGACGTTAAATCAGGTAGTCGAGACGCATCTTGAACGTGAGCATCTGTTTCCACGTCTTCTGTTCACATGTTCTGACTCGTGAAATGCTTTGTAACCACACATGTACAAAGTGCCATAATAAAGCAAGTTGACACGTCTTAACCTGCACTGTGACGTGTGAATTTACCTCCATCTTTTTATCGCCTCTGGTGAAATAAAGCTCTGCCAGGAGTCCTCAGGAGAGATTTTCTTGTGGCCACAAAACTATATACTGTATATAAAAATAAAATAATAATTGTGATGAGTTTTTATTCAAACATTTCTACAAATGCTTTCTTTTGGGAGTATTTGGTAAAGTGGAGGTGCCCAACCTGTATGTTTTAGCTGTTTTTCTGCTTTGACCCACCTGATTTAAAACAACATGATTAATGCACTTCTGCAGGATCAGACGCCGCTGTTTGAGACAAAAACAACATTTCAGGCTAGTTGTCAATTGGCTCACATCACATCAGAGGAAAGAGCAGCTACCAGGTGCATTGTTGGAACTTAGTGACATCTAGTGGTAAAAATAAAAAGTACAGCATGTAATGCTCAATTCCACAATTTGTCCTTCTCAAAAAACCATATTGTCATTGTCACATAACTGTCGTCCATAATGTAAGGATAAAAATGAAACTTTCATATATTTTAGATTCATTGCACACCAACTGAAATATTTCAGATCTTTTATTGTTTTAATACTGATGATTTTTGGCATACAGCTCATGAAAACCCAAAATTCCTATCTCAAAAAATTAGCATATCATGAAAAGGTTCTCTAAACTAGTATTAACCTAATCATCTGAGTCAACAAATTAACTCTTAACACCTGCAAAAGATTCCTGAGGCTTTTAAAAACTTACTCAAAACGGCAATCATGGGTAAGATGCCGACCTGACTGCTGTCCAGAAGGCCATCGTTGACACCCTCAAGCAAGAGGGTAAGACACAGAAAGAAACTTCTGAAGGAATAGGCTGTTCCCAGAGTAATGTATCAAGGCACCTCAGTGGGAAGTCTGTGGGAAGGGAAAGGTGTGGCAGAAAACGCTGCAAAAGGAGAAGAGGTGACTGGACCCTGAGGAAGATTGTGGAGAAGGGCCGATTCCAGAGCCACCGTGCACGTGTGCAGGAAATGGGCTACAGGTGCCGCATTCCCCAGGTCAAGCCACTTTTGAACCAGAAACAGCGGCAGAAGCGCCTGACCTGGACTACAGAGAAGCAGCACTGGACTGTTGCTCAGTGGTCCAAAGTACTTTTTTCGGATGAAAGCAAAGTTTGCATGTCATTCAGAAATCAAGGTGCCAGAGTCTGGAGGAAGACTGGGGAGAAGGAAATGCCAGAAGTCCAGTGTCAAGTACCCACAGTCAGTGATGGTCTGGGGTGCCATGTCAGCTGCTGGTGTTGGTCCACTGTGTTTTATCAAGGGCAGGGTCAATGCAGCTATCAGGAGATTTTGGAGCACTTCATGCTTCCATCTGCTGAAAAGCTTTATGGAGATGAAGATTTCATTTTTCAGCACGACCTGGCACCTGTCACAGTGCCAAAACCACTGGTAAATGGTTTACTGACCATGGTATTACTGTGCTCAATTGGCCTGCCAACTCTCCTGACCTGAACCCCAGAGAGAATCTGAGATATTGTGAAGAGAAAGTTGAGAGACGCAAGACCCAACACTCTGGATGAACTTAAGGCCGCTATTGAAGCATCCTGGACCTCCATAACACCTCAGCAGTGCCACAGGCTGATTGTCTCCATGCCACACCGCACTGAAGCAGTCATTTCTGCAAAAGGATTCCCGACCAAGTATTGAGTGCTTAACTGAACATAATTATTTGAAGGTTGACTTTTTTTGTATTAAAAACACTTTTCTTTTATTGGTCGGATGAAATATGCTTATTTTTCGAGACAGGAATTTTGAGTTTTCATGAGCTGTATGCCAAAATCATCAGTATTAAAACAATAAAAGACCTGAAATATTTCAGTTGGTGTGCAATGAATCTAAAATATATGAAAGTTTAATTTTTATCATTACATTATGGAAAATAATGACCTTTATCACAATATGCTAATTTTTTTAGAAGGACCTGTATAAATGAATTATATATGTATAAACCCTATGTGTCATTTTCACCACTTATTGTCTGTCCAACAGATCTCACTTGTAAATGAGTCTTCGAGGCTCAATGTGACTTGTCTGTTGAAATAAAGGTTGAATGAAGGAATACATATACAAACCGGATTCCAAAAATGTTGGGACACTATGAATGCAATGATGTGGAGGTGCCAACATCTAATATTTTATTCAGAATAGAACACAAATCACAGATCAAAAGTTTAAACTGAGAGAATGTTTCATTTTAAGGGAAAAATATAGCCTGGTTAAAACCAGACCCTTGTCCTTCACTTCGTACTAGGGAAATGAGAATTGAGTGGAGCTGTGTAGGAAGGCGAGGGCCAGGCTAGAAAAAATATGTTGTTTCAAAATTTCATGACGTCAACAAATCCCCAAAAAGTTTGGACAAGTTCATTTTTACCACTGTGTGGCATCCCCCCTTCTTCTTCCAACACTCAACAGACGTCTGGGGACAGAGGAGACCAGTTTCTCAAGTTTAGAAATAGGAATGCTCTCCCATTCATGTCTAATACAGGCCTCTAACTGTTCAATCGTCTTGGGCCTTCTTTGTTGCACCTTCCTCTTTATGATGCACCAAATGTTCTCTATAGGTGAAAGATCTGGACTGCAGGCTGGACATTTCAGTACCGGATCCTTCTCCTACGTAGCCATGATGTTGTGATTGCTGCAGAATGTGGTCTGGCATTATCTTGTTGAAAAATGCAGGGTCTTCCCTGAAAGAGATGACGTCTAGATGGAGCATATGTTGTTCTAGAACCTGAACATAGTTCTCTGCATTAATGGTGCCTTTCCAGACATGCAAGCTGCCCATGCCACAAGCGCTCATGCAACCCCATACCATCAGTGATGCAGGCTTCTGAACGGAGCGTTGATAACAACTTGGGCTATCCTTGTCCTCTCTGGTCCGGATGACATGGCGTCCCAGTGTTCCATAAAGAACTTCAAATCGTGACTCATCTGACCACAGAACAGTCTTCCATTTTGCCACACTCCATTTTAAATGACCCCTGGCCCAGTGCAAACGTCTGAGCTTGTGGAGCTTGATTAGAAATGGCTTCCTCTTTGCACTGTAGAGTTTCATCTGGCAATGGCGGATGGCACGGTGGATTGTGTTCACTGACACTGCTTTCTGGAAGTATTCCTGAGCCCATTCTGTTATGACCAAATCTAGGCGTACAGTACTGTTGTGACCACGACCAGAGTGTACCAAGATGAAGTCTAGACCTAGATCTCAAATAAAATAAATACAATTTATTTTTTACAAAAGTTACATATGCAACATTGTTTTTGAATGAACGTATCGGCTTTTATAAATGTTCAAAGCTACATAAAGAAATCAGACATTCAGTGGCCTAACTGCATGTGATTCAACAATAAAATTACACAACTGTTAAATTGGAAGCAGTTTCATCAAATGCCAAGTCTTAAAAATCTGCCGTGACAAAACTCTTCCAAGGATAACCATATAGTTGCATTAGTTACAAGTATATTCTTTGCGATTTAGTCAAATTTCATAACTGATGATATGGCAGACATCTGTGACGCGTGCGAGTGAAGGGGTGGGCGTGTCAGCGGTAACAAAACCATGTATTTAGCAATGAGTCTCGTTATCGTGTGGATTTGAACCAGTACGTTTTGCATCCAATAAAAACAAAGATGTAGTGACATTTCCACAGTTGTGGTCCTGACTGGTCTTGAAATAAAATCCAGAGTCCTCAGTGTCCGAGACCGGTCTCGAGTACTACAACACTAGCGTACATATGTGGAGCTGGTAGGAAGTCCCCTAAAATCTGGCAAACTTGTTCAAACGTCGGTTTCTCAAATTAATTACAGACCAGGCGTTCCTTGAAGGACTTTGCGTTGCTCCAAGGCTTTAGAGTTTTAGCACCTAAAAAATGAGTTGGAACCATTTGACACAATCTCATGTAAGATTTCAAGATGTGAGATGATTGTCTCTACTGCCACACCCACCAATCAGATCAACATCTGTACAACTGACAGAAGCGGTGGCAGCAATCTGGCCTGTTCTGACACATATTGGTTCATGAGGTATTTTGCTAACAGGCAAACTAGGTTGACTAACAGTTAAAGACGTCGCACCATGCTCAGAGTATGACTCTCAGCTACTACTACCGGTACATTAAATTTCAGTTCATGTGTTTTCCAAGGTCAGTTTGCTGTGGCAGCCATCTTGACCAGGGGTTGACTAAACTTTAATCAGTTGCACATTTCCACTCATTCTGAACTTTCGTTAAAACCCATCCATGGTTCACTAGATATTTTGCTGAAAACCTGAGGTGGAAACAATGTCGCTCGTTCTCCTTCGGTGGCGGGTGATAAGCATCGAGTCCATTTTCTCACATGTCAACAAGAAATACTGAACTCAAAGAACCGTTGGCCCTTTTGAAATGCGTTGATCTCAAAGATAAAACCGCTCCGTCCAATCATGTTTCAGACGTTTTAGCTCCACCCACTCAACCAAACGTGGTCGCCTCCATCTTTAAAACGGTTCAGAACGGGTAACAAGTTACAAACGAGGCTGAAACTCTGTTTTTAATCTGAAAATTTGTTGTTGGATTTGTTGTTGCATTTGTTGTTGCATTTGTTGTTGGATGTAACTGGGACCCCGTGTACACAATCTCGTTTTCATCACATGTACCACATGCGGTGCAAATGACAATAAAGACTCTCTGACTCTGATATGTTGTTTCCATGATAGATTACTTAAAATAACTAATTCAAAGTTGACTAAAATGAGAAAAGGATTATCCTGAAACTAGAGTTGCAAATTGTTAAATTACACATAATCTAGATGTTAGAGCTTTTCCCTGCCTGGTCACCAAGTTATCCATATTGATCGACTTCAAACGAACAGTTTCGTTTATATCAGAGCAACAGCTGCTGTTTTTAAATGTGCTTTATTTTATCCACCTCATTCCTGACCTCACGCTGCAACATCTGGCACGGAACAAAACCAGCATTTGTTTCTGTGCAAACAGTTCGATGTAGTTTCTCCAATTATTTTGGATTTAATTTAAACTGTGAGGATGGAGGACGACCTGAAGAAGTGGCCGCAGATTTAGCTGCTTCACTGACTCTGTTGCTTCCGATGGTGAGGTGACGAACAGCATGAAAATCTCTGAGGTGTATTAGTATTTACGGCAGGGGTCACCAAACTTTTTGAAACTGAGAGCTACTTCGTGGGTACGGAGTCATACAAAGGGCACCAGTTTGATAAACTCTTTGGAAATAACAAAGCCTAAATTGAAAAAAATATATAATAAACACATTTTTAAGAACATATTTTTAAGATAGACATTTTAAAATATATATAAATACAAAAAAAGAATAACAACTGAATAAAATGAAATTTTAAATGCAGCTTAGTAGTGAGTTGTGCTATTTTTAGAACAGGTCCAGGGGCACCTCAAATGGTCCTTGGGGGCACCCGGGTGCCCGCGGGCACCACGTTGGTTACCCCTGATTTACGGTAACGAGGTCAGTCTTGTTTTGTTAAGCGGTGGGACACAATTTCATTTTAGTTAAAGTCTCCATCACTGAGCTCAGGGTTAAGTGCAGAGAAAATCATAGAACTGAAGATGAACAAATACTATAAAGCTGTTCATACAACTGAAATCAGATCTGGTGTTCTCGTCACGGTCACTCCTCGTGAGGATCCGGCCTCTCTTCTCCGGTGGTTTATTCTAGTCCAGACACAAAGTAAGATGCAGGTTTTCCTCCGTCGGCCGTTTGTCAACAAAGTGAAACACATACAGCGTTTTGGGGGATCTCTCCAAGTTCACATTCTTCTCAATTCCTCATCTGTAGTTAGGCGATGGAAACTATAGCACTTTTTACAGGAACACTTTCTGTTTTGGTTCCGTGTTCAAAATTCTGTTGTTGTAGCCACTGGTTTAATTTGGTCTGGTTGTTAATGCAGCCGCGAACACAACCGGTACTTGAACTCAGCACGGCTATTTTAGTAAACTTTATGGTTGTTAAATACAGGTACAGTACTCCCCGACTTATGAACGAGTTCCATTCCTACGCCCGTTCGTAACACAAAAATCGCCGTAAGTCGAAAATACGTCCAAAGGGCACCTCATACGTACAGTACTGTATTTTTACCAAGCACTTAGCCTATCCTAACACATTACCCTACATTATTATCAAAAACCACATACATTTAGGAGCTATAACGAAGGGGGAAAAAAGTTAATTTCTTACTGGGAGCTGGTGAATTCTTCCTCCGTCTGTTAGCATGTTAGCTCGTGTACCTCCGAGCTCTGCAGCTTCACGCGCGGTCAACAGCGTTTACAGCAATGTCTGTTAGCGTGTTAGCTCGTTGCTCAGCTGCCTCATAAACTCCGCTCAAAACAACAAGGTCTCCTGTATATTTCCACGTGCGGTCCAGAGTTAGCATATTTAGCATATTAGCCCCTTCTGACAAGTCCTCTGCTCCGGTCTGCGCCTGAGGTCTCCTGTAAATTTCAAGCCCGTCAAGCTCCCCCATCCATCCCTCCCTCCCTTTTGCTCCCTCCTGTAAGTTTCGTTTCTGTACCGTATTTTTCAATGAGAGCGCGTTCGTAAAGTCGAATCGCCGTAAGTCAAGGACTACCTGTATAAACAAAACAAAAACAGAGTTTTGTCTGTTAAAGTGGATGCAAATTACTCTCAAATAATCCGTGGTTTACTGCTACTTCCTGTCTGACAGGAAGTTGTACCCATAATCATTTATACAGTAGAGGCCCCAGGAATAAGGTGGATAAATAAATCTGACATGCGTCATGTCTCACGTCATCTTCCTCAGGATGAAGAGCTCCAGGAAATGCGTCAGTCCGCGGCTCAGATCGATCAGCAGTACGGACACCTGGTGGACCGGGTTCTGGTCAAAGAGGACTCGGCCAGTGCTTGTTCAGAACTGAGAGGGATTTTGGAAAGGTTGGAGCGGGAGTCCTTCTGGGTACCCATCAGCTGGGTGCGGACCTAAACACTGCGCCACCCCGCACATCTTGCTCTTCTTGTGACTCGATACCTCTCCACCCCATGAAGGTCGGTCCGGATCCTGAAAAGTGAAAGAATTACCTCAGATTACAGCAAGTTTTTTAGAATTGGTCCAGATATCCTTAACATTTTCATTTAGCAGTAAATATGAAGGATTTTCTTTTAAAGGAAGCATCTTTGTTCAAGTAGAAGGCATTAGATGACAGCTATCACAGTACCTTATTTAACTTTATTAGTATGGAAAGTGCCTTTTGGGAATCATCACGACTAAGCTGGTAGTTTAAATGTCCCCGAGGCAGTTCTATATTTTATTAAACGTTCACACAATAAACTTTAATTTGTTCTGTCAGGCCCAGATGCACAAACAAATCTTTGGAAATGAGCAGTTAGTCTGACACAGTGCAGACAGTAACAGATTCTTCTTGCATGTGCCACTTTGACAGGAAGCAACTTGAGAAAATACACAGATGTCTCTGAATGTGGAACATTTTGGACACGTTTCCTGTCGAGAGCTCAAACTCCATCACACCAGTCAGATACTGGTTTATTTATCTTAATATTGCATAATTATGTTTTTTTTTAAGCAGATTGGAGAAATGTGAAGGAAAAATACTAAATTTGAGTACACTGTACTAGTTATAATTTGCATGGAGCCGCAGTGGAAACCAGTCATGGAGGAGTTTCCACAGGAGCTCCTCGGACAGAAAACACCAAGTCTAAAAATCACATTGGTGATTTATTTCAAAAGCAAGGAGATTAAATTATAAATGTGATTTTTTTAAAATGTTCATCATTCCACATCAAAACATTCAAAAGAGGAAAGTTGCTCTCCTACACCGTTTACAAACAGGACCATGAACATCTGTCTGTTTACACTTTTATGCAACTTATTTTCTAATAATTTAACCTGTAGTTCAATAAAAATGTTTGATTCCCAACGTTTCATGCAGATCAGTTCACATTACTGCGGCTCTCTGGTAGCATGATTTGAGTTTCACAGTAACTCACATTAATTAGGCCTGTCACGATAAACAGTTCATTAATAACACAATAAATGAAAATTTATTGACCTCATTTTCATTTATTGTGTCGCTCTGTTTCTACTGAAGACACTGGATGACAAAAGGCTCAACTCCGGTGCGCTGACCCCTCCCTTTCTCTTTAAAATCAGTTTTAACTGTCCAAATCCACATTTATGGATCGTTAAAAGAAGCTAACAAGACGACCGGGGGTAAAATCTCCCCCAAAATTCACGGTTGAAACCCGTGCCTTCGTCTAACAATATGTTTTTCTCTGCAAAAAGAAGCTGAGAACTTATTTACTGATTTTTTTATTAAAAGCTTTGTGTGAAAAATGCTAAAGAGCTCAAACCACACTGAGCGTTCGCCATATTTAGAACAAAAAAAGGACAGCCCACGTCACATCAAGGGGCTTCCCTCCCTATCGTTCTTCGGTTCAAACAGTCTTATACTGCCATCTAGTGGTCAAAACAGTACTACACGCAAAACATATTGTCAAATTTCAAACAATATTATCGTTTATCGCAATAATTTCTCAGACAATCACCCAGCAAAATCTGTTATTGTGACAGGCCTAACGTCAACGTCTGCTGAAAGTCTGTTCGTTCCCACATCCTGCACAGAAGAGGAACTTTTAAAAATGTTTCATACGCAATGTGATTATTTTACGTTTTGATGCATGACAGCTGTTGATGTAAATACTGTAAATGTTTCTCCTCGCGTGCTAATGAACGCTCTCGTAGCACTTCAATGCAACCGGTTTACCTGAACTCTTGGGAGCCTCCACCCCGAGTGTAAAACTTGTTTCGTGTGTGTTCACATACCTTAACTTTTGCAGAAAAGAATGGATTTTGTAGTTTCTTGCACATATCTGTATTTTTGGCTGAAGTCGAGACGTCTGAATTAAGGTTTTTACGTAGTATAAAGGTCAGAGGAACAACTGTAGCAACCACAAGCGTTTAGCTTCATTTTTTGGCATGCGATTATATGAAAACTTGAAGAATGTGACGTTAAATCAGGTAGTCGAGACGCATCTTGAACGTGAGCATCTGTTTCCACGTCTTCTGTTCACATGTTCTGACTCGTGAAATGCTTTGTAACCACACATGTACAAAGTGCCATAATAAAGCAAGTTGACACGTCTTAACCTGCACTGTGACGTGTGAATTTACCTCCATCTTTTTATCGCCTCTGGTGAAATAAAGCTCTGCCAGGAGTCCTCAGGAGAGATTTTCTTGTGGCCACAAAACTATATACTGTATATAAAAATAAAATAATAATTGTGATGAGTTTTTATTCAAACATTTCTACAAATGCTTTCTTTTGGGAGTATTTGGTAAAGTGGAGGTGCCCAACCTGTATGTTTTAGCTGTTTTTCTGCTTTGACCCACCTGATTTAAAACAACATGATTAATGCACTTCTGCAGGATCAGACGCCGCTGTTTGAGACAAAAACAACATTTCAAGCTCTAGTTGTCAATGGGCTCACATCACATCAGAGGAAAGAGCAGCTGCTTTAAAAACTAAAACAATCTGTAACGAATTTCTGTTGTAAGCTGCCCAAGACACATTTTTGTTTTTGTTTATGTGCCTTTATTCTCTTTTGTGCTATGCATGCCTTAAGTCTCGAGCCATGTTTGACATAAAAAAAAAAGGTGCATTGTTGGAACTTAGTGACATCTAGTGGTAAAAATAAAAAGTGCAGCATGTAATGCTCAATTCCACAATTTACAGTATACAGGTCCTTCTCAAAAAACCATATTGTGATTGTCGTCACATAACTGTCGTCAATAATGTAATGACAAAAATGAAACTTTCATATATTTTAGATTCATTGCACACCAACTGAAATATTTCAGATCTTTTATTGTTTTAATACTGATGATTTTTGGCATACAGCTCATGAAAACCCAAAATTCCTATCTCAAAAAATTAGCATATCATGAAAAGGTTCTCTAGACGAGTTATTAACTTAATCATCTGAGTCAACAAATTAACTCTAAACACCTG
>JBBPBX010026837.1:23050-37778 GCA_038048925.1 Garcialebias charrua
TACTTTTTTCGGATGTTTGCATGTCATTCGGAAATCAAGGTGCCAGAGTCTGGAGGAAGACTGGGGAGAAGGAAATGCCAAAATGCCAGAAGTCCAGTGTCAAGTACCCACAGTCAGTGATGGTCTGGGGTGCCATGTCAGCTGCTGGTGTTGGTCCACTGTGTTTTATCAAGGGCAGGGTCAATGCAGCTAGCTATCAGGAGATTTTGGAGCACTTCATGCTTCCATCTGCTGAAAAGCTTTATGGAGATGAAGATTTCATTTTTCAGCACGACCTGGCACCTGCTCACAGTGCCAAAACCACTGGTAAATGGTTTACTGACCATGGTATTACTGTGCTCAATTGGCCTGCCAACTCTCCTGACCTGAACCCCATAGAGAATCTGTGGGATATTGTGAAGAGAAAGTTGAGAGACGCAAGACCCAACACTCTGGATGAGCTTAAGGCCGCTATCGAAGCATCCTGGGCCTCCATAACACCTCAGCAGTGCCACAGGCTGATTGCCTCCATGCCACGCCGCATTGAAGCAGTCATTTCTACAAAAGGATTCCCGACCAAGTGCATAACTGAACATAATTATTTGAAGGTTGACTTTTTTTTGTATTAAAAACACTTTTCTTTTATTGGTCGGAAGAAATATGCAAATTTTTTGAGACATGAATTTTGGGTTTTCATGAGCGGTATGCCAAAATCATCAGTATTAAAACAATAAAAGACCTGAAATATTTCAGTTGGTGTGCAATGAATCTAAAATATATGAAAGTTTCATTTTTATCATAACATTATGGAACATAATGACTTTTATCACAATATGCAAATTTTTTGAGAAGGACCTGTATTCATAAGCACAAACTGGTTCTGCGTAATATTGGCATGAATGTATACACAGCGTACAGGCAGTTTGTTCGATGGATCTGGCACTACTTGGGCAAGAAGATACGCGTTGTCCTTCCATCCTGTGTTGTCATGAAGATTAGACAAACTTTCCCAAGTGATGCTTACACAGGTTTTCGACTTCCAGAGCTGTAAACAATACTGTATATATATATACCACCGCTTCATGTACAGAAACTGTTACGAATTTTCTAGTGTGTAAATAAATTCTGCAACCACAGTTGAAGGTCTATTCATTTATTTCTGTTACTCAGCATTAATTTTTGACTAACTGCCGTGCCATTCAAAAATTGTTAGACTATAGCTGAAACCAAGAACAGTAAGCTGCAACTGCATCAGCCATGTTGGGTCTCTCCATCCCAGCTGCAAGTGTTGGGGGTACGTTCTGTACAACATCTTGTATGGAACTCTTCAACTCCATTGGACTGCGTATGCTTCGAACAGCCTGTCCACAACCCTTGTGGTGTACTCTGTAAAGAAAAATATATACACAATCACGTGACCATGCACACTACAGAAGCAGCAGCAATATCAACCATGCAATGTGTAATTGTTAATAAATTAAACAATTAATTAATTAATTCCTGTTTAATTTTAATTTGTTTAGTATTGCACTGTTTAATAGATGTTACGAGATGTCTGATCTGTTATGCTATTGTTGAACACCTATAACTGAATGTAAAAAGCTTGTCATTGTATTGAAAGTACAGTATGTAGTAATTTCTCAGAGCCAAATACAGTATATACATGTATTTAACTATTTCTGATTTTCTGATAGACTCTGCTCACTTACAGTGAATAATGCAAGCTAATGCGTTCTACAGTCCAGAAAAGGTTCCGTCAGTGTCACAGAATACTCATTTACTAAGTGTTGACTGTTAAATACTAATGACTTAAAACATTTTTTAACAATATATGTTTTGTTTCAATATTATGTTAATGACATTTATATCAACGTTCATCTTCCTTCTGAAACATGGGTCCATGAAGGCTGCCAGTATGCATCTCTCAGGTTAGCGCCCCTATAAGACCTGAGTTTGACAGAAAATTGATACAACAGCAGCACACATTCATTTCCCTAAAAACATCACAAGCAGCTGTTTGAGCAATTTCTTTTTGCAAAACTTTGTACCTAAAAATGCAAGTGATTAGTAGATAATCAACATTTCATAATTAGCAGTTGTTTTTTTATCACAGCCATGTTTACCCTGATGCATGCTCAATAATCCAGGTAAATCTAAAAAAGGTTAAGTCTGGTCCTCTGGACATTCAAAAAAGAAAAGAAAGCAAAAAAAAAAAAATGGGGAAACGTTTCATCTTTTGTCCGAAAGACTTCCTCAGTCTGACTTGCTGTATTCAGCTCAGTCTTATAAATAGCACCTTCTCACAGTGGATCAACCAGTTGGCTGATGACAGCCTGAAACCAGCTGAGAGCAGTGAGAAGGTGCAATTTATAAGGCTGAGATGAATACAGCAAATCAGACTGAAGATGTCTTTCGGACAAAAGACGAAACGTTTCCCCATTTTTTTTTGCTTTCTTTTTTCAGACTTAACCTTTTTTAGACATCCATGTTTAATAGTGGGGCATACCGTAGCTCGCAGGGCATTTTTCCTTGCGCACTGAATGACCACCCTTCTTGCTCTTTGGAAAGGTCAAGGAGAAGCGTGGCCTTCCATCAGCTGTCACTGCTTGCAAGCGATGTGCATTTTCATTGTAGTGCAGTGCTGCAAGAAATAATCTGTCAAAAAGAGTGAGCTGTTAAAACAATTCATGTAAATTAGAATAAACCATGAATCACATTTAAGGGAAAATCATTAAGTTGATTATGTACCTGCTCATCATTGCCAGATACCCGAATCCTGTATGCTTTGGTGCGAAACGTAGAATGAGGCTGTGACATGCTTCCAATGTGGATGTCTGGTGTTTTCGGACAGGCGTCGTACAGGAGTAGGAGTAGACATGGCTGGGAGGAGGTCGCACTGCACTGCCTTGTCATGTGTCACCATTTGTGTCTGATTAGCTTTAAAGAAAAACAAATAGAGGTTACAAGACTGGATCATTCCAGAATCTCGGGTCCCCCTGGAAAAGAAGCTACATTGTGTAAGCTGTGAAATGTCTGGATACAGTATATATATATATATATATATATATATATATATATATATATATATATATATATATATATATATATATATATATATACTCAAGATGAATTGTGTTGAATGCTCAGTGCATCCGTTTTCAACTACTCCACCTAAGCTGCGTTGAAACTCAAGTTTCAAACCATGATTTTTTTTAGAATGTTGCACCCGTAACATAAATAAACAAAATATTTCATGTACTTCTCTACTTAAGACCAAATAGAACATACAAACCTTTGCTCCTATATGATGGTCTGGGAGAACTCAATTCAGGTCCAAACACCTGCACAGCTACAGACACAGTCCGGGGGCAAGGGAGATGGAAAAGGTTCTTCCCCGCTGATTGCTCCCACCTCCTCATCAGGTGTGACAGGTACTTCTCTGGATTCAAACATTTCTCTGGACTCACTTAGTATCTGTATCAGAGTACAGATACAAAATAAATGAAAAAGGAATTGTAACAATAGATCATTAAAGCTTCAGTATGTAGCTTTTTTTATGAACATATTTCTTCACTCTGTCACTACCTCCTGACAGACTGATGTTAGCCAGGTAATCTCTGAAAAAAAATAAAAAAAAATATTGTCCCCTTGCTTCTCCAGGTGGTAAATAAGCATTTCTAAAAAGAAAAGGTGACCCGCCATTTTCCAGCCAATAAAAACAGAGTTTGTAACCAGCCAATAAAAACAGAGCTTGAATTTGAATCAGCCAATAAAAACAGAGCTTGAATTTGAAATTCAACAGACCACAAGGGGGCAGAGCCACATATGGCTCTGAGGGGGAGGGATCAGAATGCTTTGCCTGTTGAAAATATTTCTAAGTGCTGCAATTCTACAGAAACTGCATACTGAACCTTTAACATTACTGAAATAAATTAACAACTAAGAGAGATTGCATTCCAACACAGGTTTAGTGCAGCTAACTGGCAGTCAATCAGTGTGCTTTGCATTCCTGCACTTATGACATATGTGGACATGTTTTCCCTGTGCAATTTAACACCCAATATGTTGGCTACAAAATCATTATGGCCACAGTGATGGACATTTTAATGTAGGAAAAACAAATTAATCAAAGACAATAATGAGTATGACTAAAATGATCATTTCTTGTTATTTTTCACCAGTTTCATGTCATTACACTACAGGTAACCCCCCACTTACGACTCCATCGACCTACGAACAACGGGACCTACGAACATATATTTAATAAAAATATGAAATTACTGTATTAAAAAAAAAAAATAATTTTTTTTTTTTTTTTTTTTTGTTTAAATGTTCTTAATTTCATGTGTACATCACTTTGTTGCAGCTATGGTTGTTTTAAAGGCTTTATAAATAATAATTATGATAAAAAAGATCATTTCTGATCATTTTTGAGCAATCTTGGGCAACAGGAAGTAGGTCTTCAGTTTACACGGTCACAAATTAATGTAGAACACCGGACGGCGTTTTAGGTTCAGTCACTGGGGTCTCCGGTCACAAATTCATGTAGAACACCGGACGCCATTTTAGGCTAGCTGCCGGGAGCCGGCCCGAAGACTGGTGACCAGGATGGCTTCATATGGATTAATTACGAGCTGGAAACGTCTCTGTGAACTTTGTGGATGTCTAAGGCAGCAGCGGATTTATCGCAGATCGTGCCAGGCCGCCGCGGGAACACCTCCGGCCAGGCTCTGGCCTGGCTAGCTCCAGAAGCTAACACGGGAGCTAACACGGTAGCCGGCCGAAGACTGGTGACCAGGATGGCTTCATATGGATTAATTACGAGCTGGAAACGTCTCTGTGAACTTTGTGGATGTCTCAGGCAGCAGCAGAAGCTGCAGATTGATCGCGCCGCCGCTCCAACACCAGCTCATGGCTTGGCTAGCAGAAGCTAGCCAGCTAGCTAACACAGGTCTGGAGCAGCTGCGGTGGTTCACTGGCCGGCCGCCGCGCTGCTCGGCCCGACAACAATCAACGCATGGCAACCTAAGATGTCGGCTTTGACCATCTCAAAGTAAGAAAATATATTTTTATTTATTCTGTAAATGTGAATAGCAATGTTTAACATTACAGTACACTACTGTACACTTACTGCGCGCTCCGTTAGCATGATAAATAAAGGTTGAATGAATGAATGAATGAATAAATTTTTTTTTAAAATAATTTTCACCCCCTACCTACGGCAGAATCGAGCTGCGAACCGTTCTTAGGTCCCTAAATCGTTCGTAAATCGGGGGTCAGCTGTATTGCAAATGTTTAAAAATAGCAATAACAAATGTAAAAAAGTTGCCAATAACATAACTTCTGGTTTAGGTTTAAAAGAAATTCACCAAACATTCCCTTGTCCACCTGCATTGGATCTTACATTCCGACTTTGCCACACTGTCATAACCAGTCATTTTTGTTTTAATATTTTTTATTAATCACTGTAGAGTTGTACACACTTCACAGTTACGTTTGTGCCTAACTAAGACATTGGGGGATGTTTATTATTTCAGTGCAATGTAATGCCGAGAGAAAAACGAAGACTGTTATGCTAACTAGCATTAGCGTTATGCTAACTAGCCACAGACTTGCGACACAGATTTTCACGAAAAAGTGGCGTGAATATTACCAAACTACGGTACATTTAAAAGCCTGCTCTATTATTCATTCTGTTCTGATGTTAAATTGAGCAAAGTCTTACCCGAAATACCTCCCGTTTTCTCACGACTGTGGAGGTGCGGGCCTTCTTCAGTGGTCGGTCCTCGGACCGAGATGACTCCAGTTTTCTAGGTCCGGTGCACGGTGGAACTGCATGGACAGTTGGCACAGCGTCTTCCTTCAGTCTGGTACCTCTTTTCCCCTTAAATCCAAATGCCTGCATCATTGCTGACTCGTAGTCTTCCAATTTAAAGTGTTTTGAACACAAAACACTGCAACGCGATGGAGCATGAAGTCAGCACGGTGATGCACAGAGTCATATGCATGCATTCAGGGGGGCGGTCACTTTAGTGACGTGAGTGGCCCATATATGGAGAGGGGCAGAGTTTGCCGGATCTGGTGCTAAAATCTCATGAAAATCATGAAATAACACAGTTAGCGTTATTACTCTACTATACCAAAAAAACTTTGCTGTTTTATTTCTAAAGTCAAAACTACTTATTAATGCCGGCGAAATTTGAAAACATGGTGGGTGTTGTCCTTTAAAATCTCATCCAAATGGGTCACTTTTATTTATTACTACAATACAATACAAACGTATTTTTGGCATATTTTCAAAATAAACATTTTGTAAGTCTTTATTTTGTACTTTTTTTTGTACCGAAAATAAACCGAACCGAGCCCTCCTTGTAGTTGAACCGAACCGAAATGTGATTTTAGCGTATCGTTACACCCCTACTTCCAAGCCTGCGCATGCGTGCTGAGCCTGGAGGGCATGTTACAATGCTACTGTAATGTACCTGAGGGGGTTCAGAGTTTTTAAACATCATTTTTGAGTTTAGGTTGGCTGCAAGTCTGCTGAATCCAGCAGCCTGCTGAGCTGCATTTTTTTCACTCAGCCTAATCAGGCTTGATTAGCTCAGGTCAAACACCTGTTTGCTTTCAGCCTTTTAAATAGTCTGAGCTGAGACCTGAACACTGTGGAGCCTTTGCTTGGAGCAAGGGAGTTGTTGAGATTGCCAATTGAGGTTGGTGGACGCAAGCAAGGGGGCTTGTTGGAAATACTTGGAATCCTGTTGCAGGTAAAAACCAAGTTTTGCTCAAAGCAGTTTTATGCTGCATGTGTGTGTGTTCAGAAGTGTTCTCCACCCACTTTTGATCACTGTGAGTTGAGCACTCATGTAGAATGCATTGAGCTTAGGCTCTTATATGACTTACAGTAAATGTCTTAAATGACTGGTGCTGCCTAAACAGCACATGTAGAGCAAAGGGTGCTCTTGTGACAGCCTTAGTATTTACTAAGGTTGTGTGAATCAAGTTTAAGCTTGTTTAAAGGCTGGTGAAACAAACTAAGGTTGTGTGAATCAAGTTTAAGCTTGTTTAAAGGCTGGTGAAACAAACTAGATGTTTGACAGCTGTAGGATGTACAAACATTGAGGAGAGCTCCACCCTCTCCACTTGTTTGTAAAGTTTGCTTCTAGGGGGAGAAGTAATTGAGCTGGTTAAGCTCTTAAAGTGACTCTGGCTGCTTAAAGCAGAGTTCTGTGTGGGTTAAGGCACCTTAAGTGCTGGCTGCCACTTTGGTTTAACTTAAGAGGTGTGGGCCTGTGCCACAGGGGCCTGTTTGAGTTAATTTTGGAGACACTGAGGGCAGTGTCTGTGCAGTTGTCTAAGAGGGGGACAGCTGGGGATAACAGTGAGGGACTGTTACCTTTTTTCTCTTTCTAATTTTTTGTACTTTTGACTGTGTGGGTGTAGGTAGTCCAGTTCTCGTGTTTTGTTTATTTAGAGGGACTTTTTGGTAAGGTAGATCGTTGCCTGGGGAGACACGACGGTCCTGTATAGGATTGGGTCAACCTGGGTGGCGTTTTATTGTTTTTGGCCACACCCACCAGTCCAACACTTATTTGTACTTTTTATTAATTTTCTTTTCCTTTGGACGCTGATCCAGGAGAGGACGCTCCAGTCCTGGTGAGAAGCCTGGGAGGACCCTGCCAGCCTGGAGGCTCTTAGTTTTAGTTTAATAAAAATCGTTTTAATTCTTTTTCTGTGTCAGTGTCCACTTTGTATGTTTTGGCCTTTACCGGTCGTAACATATAAATTGGGGGCTCGTCCGGGATCTGAATGAACGAGCTGTTTTGGTTAGTTTAGGATTTGTCTGGGATGTGAATGAACAAACTAGTTTAGGAGTTGTGTTGGATTTGCATGAGCTAGTTTGTGTAGTGGTAAGCTGCTTGTTTGTTCTGTGCACCTACTGTGCATGTTGGTGGTGTTCTGTCTTTGAACAGACATTGTTTGAGCTTGGGGGCTTAAATATTTAATGGGGACTCGTTGCTGAGTTTAGTTAAAACACAGTGTTTGTGACAGGCAGTTTCACAAATAACCTTGAGCTATGTTTTGTGTGTTCTGTGCGGTGCACAGCTGACACACCTGATGGTGTTTGCTTGGTTGAACAGTTTTGCTGTTCACATTTATGTGGGGGCTTTTCAAAAGCGTGAACTTAAAAAAATTTAGTCACCAAGTTTGTGAAGGACTTGACTTCAGCAGTTGGAAGCTGGCTGAAGCTTCTCTTTGGTGCTGATTGCTCTGAGTAATCAGCTGTGTGTGTATGTTACTGCTGCTTGTGACACATTCAAGGGCAGTAGGACATTTGTATTTTGGTTCACTGTGAGCTATGTGCTGAACACTTGGTGGTGAACTGTTTGGGTAAGCTGTTTAAAAAAACTGTTTGCTGTTTTTTGCTCAAACATGGCATTCAACTTAAGGAAATTTATTGAACAGCCCACAGTGCAGGTCTTTGTAGACTGCACAATAGAACAAAAGCTAAGGGTAGCAAACCATTTTAACATTGATGTCAGAAAATTTGCTGATGATGGATGGTTGGAGTGGGCACTGTTTTATGAATTAAAACAGCTTGGGATATTCCCTGAGATGAATGAGCAACTGCGTTTGAAAGAAAAGGAGGAGGAAAGAAAATGTTTGATTGCCATGAAGAAAAAGAAGCTTGAAGATGAGCGATCTGCTCTTGAGCAGCAACAAATTTCTCTAAGAGAACGTTTTGAACAGGAGCAAGCTGCTTTAAAAGAAAAACAAGAGCTTGAACTGCAAATTAAACAACAAAGACGTCAAGCTGCTTTGGAGGAAAAGAAGCGTCTGTGGGAACAAGAGGAAATTGAACGACAAAGACTTCAAGTTGCTCGTGAACAAAACATACTGAAGTTGCAGAAGGAGTTGAGAGAGTTGAGGCTCAAAGCTGAACTGAAAAAGCAACTGGAAAAGCAACATTCGTGTGCCACTGTGTGTCATCTAAAGGTGACACCAGAGCCTTGCACTCAAGCAGGTGAGGCTCTCTCAATTCTACAGGAGATGGCGCCAGAAGAACCTCATCTTCAGGAGGAGAAGATTGAGGATGACATCAATCTGGGTGACAGTTTCTTCTTTTTTCTTGTAGCTGAATATGAAACTGAACTTGAAACTGCACAAATCCAAGTTCAGTCAGAAGAGAACATAAAAAAACTAAATGAGCTGAAGGAAAAAGACATTGAACTATGTGAATGTTTTTTATTCAGTTCTGAAGCAGAGGAAGTCCCATTGAACTTGACTGAGGATCCAGAAGAAACAATTCCCATTTCTTTGTATTCTTCTGTAGCTCCTGCTAAAAACAATGATGGAGATGATGATGTGTACTTAAGTGACACATTTATGATGAGTCTTGAAGAGAAACCAGTTCCTATAAAAACGGAAATGTTTGCAAATGAAGTAGATGAAGCACAACTTCTGTTGTCCAGACAACAGTTGATGGAACTGAAGAATAAAGACTATATCGACATGGGGAAAAGTCTTCATCTGCTGTTTGGAACTGAACATCTAGTTCAGTCAGGAGAGGACCTGAAATTATCAAAGAAGGTGAAGTCACACAAAACAATTCCACCTGTTCCTTTGTTTTCTCTTGCAGAGAACAATGAGGGAGTGTTGAAGGACAATGTGCAATCGATTACTAAAAGTGCAGCAGAAAATGCATTTTTGCTGTCTGTGAAATGTGAGGTGCTGCAACCTTACATTGAGCACAATGCACATGATTCTGTGTCTAACTGTCTCTGTGCTTACAGTGTGGCTGAGAGCAGAGCTGTTGAAACTGACACAGGGATGCTGTCCGGTGCAGAGAATGAGGACAGATCCCCCCTGACTGTCAAGACCAGTATTCAGTCACACGCTGGCACCAACTATGGTGTTTTTTGTTTGGGGTCGATGACTAATAAAAAGCTTTTCAGGGTAAACTTAGACAAGCGCTGCTTGTTTGGTTTTAAAACTTTTTGAGTGTGACTGTAGAATAAATGTTAGCGGTTTTATGGACTAGTTTTTTAAATGATGTTTTTAGTCCATTTAGGTAATGTGGCCGCTACATTTTAACCCTCTGTTTTTTTTGTATGGGTGGATGTGTGATGTTTTCCCCTAACATACACATCACTCCCATACAAAATAACTTTCGGTGGGGGTGTTATGTACCTGAGGGGGTTCAGAGTTTTTAAACATCATTTTTGAGTTTAGGTTGGCTGCAAGTCTGCTGAATCCAGCAGCCTGCTGAGCTGCATTTTTTTCACTCAGCCTAATCAGGCTTGATTAGCTCAGGTCAAACACCTGTTTGCTCTCAGCCTTTTAAATAGTCTGAGCTGAGACCTGAACACTGTGGAGCCTTTGCTTGGAGCAAGGGAGTTGTTGAGATTGCCAATTGAGGTTGGTGGACGCAAGCAAGGGGGCTTGTTGGAAATACTTGGAATCCTGTTGCAGGTAAAAACCAAGTTTTGCTCAAAGCAGTTTTATGCTGCATGTGTGTGTGTTCAGAAGTGTTCTCCACCCACTTTTGATCACTGTGAGTTGAGCACTCATGTAGAATGCATTGAGCTTAGGCTCTTATATGACTTACAGTAAATGTCTTAAATGACTGGTGCTGCCTAAACAGCACATGTAGAGCAAAGGGTGCTCTTGTGACAGCCTTAGTATTTACTAAGGTTGTGTGAATCAAGTTTAAGCTTGTTTAAAGGCTGGTGAAACAAACTAAGGTTGTGTGAATCAAGTTTAAGCTTGTTTAAAGGCTGGTGAAACAAACTAGATGTTTGACAGCTGTAGGATGTACAAACATTGAGGAGAGCTCCACCCTCTCCACTTGTTTGTAAAGTTTGCTTCTAGGGGGAGAAGTAATTGAGCTGGTTAAGCTCTTAAAGTGACTCTGGCTGCTTAAAGCAGAGTTCTGTGTGGGTTAAGGCACCTTAAGTGCTGGCTGCCACTTTGGTTTAACTTAAGAGGTGTGGGCCTGTGCCACAGGGGCCTGTTTGAGTTAATTTTGGAGACACTGAGGGCAGTGTCTGTGCAGTTGTCTAAGAGGGGGACAGCTGGGGATAACAGTGAGGGACTGTTACCTTTTTTCTCTTTCTAATTTTTTGTACTTTTGACTGTGTGGGTGTAGGTAGTCCAGTTCTCGTGTTTTGTTTATTTAGAGGGACTTTTTGGTAAGGTAGATCGTTGCCTGGGGAGACACGACGGTCCTGTATAGGATTGGGTCAACCTGGGTGGCGTTTTATTGTTTTTGGCCACACCCACCAGTCCAACACTTATTTGTACTTTTTATTAATTTTCTTTTCCTTTGGACGCTGATCCAGGAGAGGACGCTCCAGTCCTGGTGAGAAACCTGGGAGGACCCTGCCAGCCTGGAGGCTCTTAGTTTTAGTTTAATAAAAATTGTTTTAATTCTTGTTCTGTGTCAGTGTCCACTTTGTATGTTTTGGCCTTTACCGGTCGTAACAGCTACCCATCGTGTTCTAGCGTCAGAGGGGTGACCTTTGACCCCTCTAGCACTTCTTTGGGCAGGTTGGTCGGCCTGACAGAAGATATCGCGAGATCTGGCCGTCTCTGGCAGAGCTTGTGTATCTTGCTGCGGTTCATAGTTTGACCACATGGTTTGTTTATAAAAATGGGATTCGAATCAAGAACCAGAGCAGTTTGTGCTTTGGTACCTTTATTTTTGTACATGTCTGAAACAGTGTTTGTTTTACCCTGATGCATGCTTTCGGACGAAAGACGAAACGTTTCTACAGTTTTTTTGCTTTGCTTTGTTTTGTTTTTTGAATGTCCAGAGGACCAGACTTAGCTTTTTTGGAGTGTTTGTTTTGTTTACACATGCGACAGTCGAGTCATGTTTGGTGCGTACACACACATGCCGCTCGCTCCTCATAGTCTTTTACAAGGGGAGACTGGGCTCAAGAGGTTAGGTTCCCGTACCACATGGGCGGGCAAACCTGTAAAATTATCAGTTTGTCCTGTTTCATCAGGTCCGAGTCTGCTTTCCACGTGGGGACACTGGGGAGGTCCTCGGCCAACCCTGGAAGGTTCCACCGTTACCCGCGGGTCTCTTCCGTGGGAGGCCACACATGTTTTCCTTTTGGGAGGCAAAGCTTTTTCTTGGCAACCCCTCGCGGAGGACTTCCGCTTGTTTGCGTCTTTGTTCCAGCCTGAATTGGACGCGTTCCAGGGCTTCCCCGAAGAGTCCCGTTGATTCGATCGGGTGCTGGAGGAAAGTGGACCTCTGGTTTTCCAGGAGGTCCGACAGAGTTAGCCAAAGATGGCGCTGGGCGACAACTATTTCCGCCATTGCTTTGCCTTGTGAAATGGCTATTGTCCCCATCATGCGAAGCACGAGGTCCGAGGCACGGCGGGCCTTTTCCATGGCTTTTGTTGCAGCCTGCTCGTTCTTTGCTACCTGGATATGTTGCAGTTTTTCCGCCAGGTATGCCTGTACCATGGTTGATGCATTCATAGCGCGAGCTGCGAGGCCCTGAGCCTTGTAGCACTTCTCGAGTTGTTTCTCCGAAGCGCGGCAGGTCCTGCTGGGTAGCACGGGTTTCGTCCCCATAGCTACGGGGGCCAGGTGAGCCGCCAGAGTCTCCTCAATCGGGGGTGCACTGGCGAGGCCTACTGTCTCAATTCCCGCGACGTCAAGGAGTTAGAACAATGGCAGCATGATGGGAGCCCCGGGTTCCGCCCAGGAGCGTTTAAGTTCCATGAGGAAGTCTGGAAAAATGGGCATTTTCGGCAACGTTGTCGGCTGTTTCATGTAGAAGTAGCTTCCCGCCAGCCTCGTAGCCTGTTGGCAAGGCGTGGGGTCTGGCCACGTGACCTACAGAGCAGAAAGAGCAGAGCAAAGAAAAAACTTCGGAGGTGAGTAGAAAAATGCTGGACTAGCCTTCGCCAGCCCAGCAGTACGCAGGAAAGATTCTCTGTACGCTCAGTGTAGGGAGCAAGCTCACCTCAGTCAAGCGATGCGACAACAGAGAAGTCCCACGAAGTTCAGGTGTTTAAGCGAGGTGAAGGGCAAAAAGAGAAAGATGGACGGGCGTCAGCCGCTTAAGTACCCAGAGGGTGGGGCCTCTGGCGCGGCGGTGACGCCCCTGTCGTAAAGGCGTGAGTATATTCCTTCAGGTAATCGCGCGGGGGCGCAATTCCCATAGCAAGTATGTTGCACCGAGAGACCAACTGAAAGGGAACTGATATTGTCAACAAGCCCTGGAGCAGATTAATAATAATAATAATAATAATAATAATTGTCTAATCTTGTCATCTGCGTATGTTTCCCATACACAGACGAAATTCGTCTCTGCATTTAACCCAACCACCTACCAGGTGGTGCAGTGAGCAGCCATAGAAGGCGCTCGGGGAGCTGGAGAAATAGGTGTGCACTCATAGACACCCCAAGGTGTGTAGTGGCCGGGACGCGAACCCGCGTCCTTCGGGTCCCAAGTCAAACGCCCTAACCACTACACCAAGCTCTGATGATGATGATGATGATGATGATGATGATGATGATGACTGCTAGATTCAACCAACCTAACCGTTCAAGAAAAGGTATTGTTATTTTGTTATTATTATCTAATTAACCTTTTTAATTTAAAAGTATAATCTTATTAACTCATTATTTTTTTTATTACCTTTTTGTGTTTTATTTCCAGTCTGGGACATAGGTAGCAGCTGTCTTCTTCCTCTTCAGGGACATCCACCAGAGATCACCTGTAGCTAAGAAATGTGTGATTACTGAACTCTGAACTTTTCCAGGGACCGGTCCCACCTGGGGGAGCAGGTCCAAGAAGAGGTTGTTGTGAGTAATGAGGACAAATACAACCACACTGCTGCTACTGTTGTTACTGAGAGGATTTGTTGCACAGCTGGAGATATTCACTGCAACTAGATATGTGCTTTTAGCAGAAAATGTGGACAAGTTGGTCTTTTTGGACAAAAACCTAAAACTTAATTAGTTAGATTGTAAACAGTCTGCTGCTTATTGTTCTGGTTCTGACTGTTATTGTATTATTTAAGATTTTTATTATTGTTAATATAGTTTATTTATTGTAAAGAATGCCGTTAATTTTGAATATCATCCAAATGGGTCACTTTTATTTATTTTTATACAAACATATTGTTTACTTGACACATTTTCAAAATAAACATTTTATAAGTCTTTATTTTTAATTTTTTGTACAGAAAATTAACCGAACCGAACCCTCCTTGTAATTGAACTGAACCGAAATGTGATTTTAGCATACCGTTACACACCTAGTATGTACGTATTTTCTGACTTACGTCAATTTTCGAGTTAATACGGATCGTAGGAACGGAACTCCATCGTAACTCGGGGACTACCTGTATATGTATATATATATATATGTATATATTTATAATAATAATAATAATAATAATAATAATAATAATAATAATAATAATAATAATAATGTCACATTTGTCATCTGTGTATGTTTCCATACAAGACGAAATTAGTCTCTGCATTTAACCCAACCACCACCAGGTGGGGCAGTGGGCAGCTATTGAAAGCGCCCGGGGGGCAATTGGGGATGAGGTGTGCCGCCCATAGACACCACAAGGTATGCCGTGACTGGGGTTCGAACCTGGGTCCTTCGGGTCCCAAGTCGGTTCCCCTGCCTCTACACCATCTTGGCCCCCATATATATATATATATATACTTATATATATATATATATATATATATATATATATATATATA
>JBBPBX010026838.1:8944-32611 GCA_038048925.1 Garcialebias charrua
ATCCATTCTTCCATCCATCCAGTCAGCCAGCCAGCCATCCATCCAGCCAGCCAGTCAGCCAGCCAGCCAGCCAGCCAGCCAGCCAGTCATAAAACCAAGCTAATGCAACGATTATGAAATGGGGAAGAAATGAAGCAGCTTGCTCCTGTAGATCTTTTAGTTCAGGCGTCATGCCACCTAAAAGTAAATAAGTCTCAGGTAGCTTTAATTAAAAGCTCATGATTTGAACTCACAATCCCTCAATGTGTCTGGGTTTATGTTTAAAAGTCAATTTTCTCATTCACTTGTCTAATTTACAGCAAGGATTAATTTTCCAACCTAATTTCATTTCCCGGTAATTTAATAAATCCTTTCAGAATTTCACGAGCACTTCCTTCACCTCAGAGAGAATCCGTCTAATTAGAGACACTAAAGCTTAAATACTCTTTTAATGCCATTTTAACTCAGTCAGCATGAACAGAATCCAACAAGGCGGCAAGAGGATAATAGAACATTTCAATTTCAGAAAATAATTTTTTATGAGAATGATTACATGCATTTAGAGCATAATTATGTTTTCTTCTTTTTAAGCAAGCATTCATTTGTAGTCGTGTGAGTGCTGACTCAGCTATTTCAGCTGTTCATATATTGAAATGTTTATTTCAGTCAAGAGATGGGTGCTCTGGCTTTTGCTTTTTGTAAATTTAATATTTTCACATATTCATATTCATACTTTTTCAAAATATTTATCTTTATTGACAAAGCTGGTCTCCATAGACAAACACTGGGTTCGTGTTACTTTTGTATTTTGGCTACAGTTCTAACTTTTGTAGTTTTTATCTGATTTTACCTAGCATTTTAAATACTTTTAGCTTTAAGTTGGCATTTCTTTAACTTAGCATTTTGCTACTTTGAGCTAGCATTTTGCCATTTTAGATATTAGCTAGCATTTTTATCTTTTAGATACTTTTTTTGCACCTTTTAGCGCCTGCTCTGCCGCTTCAGGTAATTCATGTTGTTAGTTTGCAGTGGTGAGATCTAACAAACTACAATTACTTTGTTACTGGTACATGTTTCATGTGTACTTTACAAGTTACATTCACGTTGCAGTTTTTTTTAATTTGTTTGTTAGTTTGAAAGTAACTGATGGCGAGAGGAGAGTTGGTCCATTGAATCACTGCAAAGTGGACAGGTAACACCTTAGTTAGAACCACCTTCAAGAAAAACTGGGCCAATGTTGTATATTCTAGTTACTGGTAAATACAGTACATTGCTGAGCTGAACGCACCCACAGCCCCACTAACACACCCACAATGGATTCCACTGTGGAGAGTCAGCCAGAAGATACACACCACCCATGGCCTTTTTGACAGACCACTGCCAGACCATTGAAAGACTGTTCAGTACAGCAGGACAGATTTTCTCTCCACAAAAGAGACAAACTGGACAAAAAACTTTGAAAACCAACTTCTTCTGAACTTGAACAAGAAATTCTTGCTGCAGTGTTCCGTCAGTGAGAACTGAACTTGGCAAAAGGGCCTTCTCCTCCGCTGCTGCTTCCTGGAATATCTTACAAAAAGATCTGAAGATCTCGACATTGACCTCTCCAAATGGTTTTAAGAATCTGTTGGAGTCCTGGCAAAAAACAATGCAGACATGTTTCTGTTTTTGATTTTCTACATTTGCCTTGTAATCTGTCTGTTTTTCTACTTTTGATATCTTTGTTTTAACTTGTTAAAAAAAATCTGTATTTCTCTCTTATGATTGTCTATTGTTGATTGTCCAATGAAAATCTACTGTTGCTGTTGTCATCATTCTTTAGTTTGTAGACAGGTCTCTCTTGTAAATGAGTCCTTGAGGCTCAATGAGATTAACCTGCCTAAATAAAGGTTGAATGATTTTTTTTTTAATGTGTCAGTTCATGATGTTAGGACAGGATCAAGAGATGTCTCCAAATGTCTCAACAAGTTTTGAAAATGGTGTCAGGAAGTTAAAATAGTGTTCAGTATTGACCCATTACAAGGTCGACTAGACAGTATTTTAACTAGAGTTGATGACAAACTGGAGTTGAAATGATCAGAGTCTATTCCTTTGTTGTGTCTAATGCTCCTTTTTCAGTCAGACAACTTACTTAAATGTGTTTACTGCAGTTAAAATGACACCTTGGTTTTGCTTAGTGTTAAATAAAAACTTTCAAAGACATAATAATTCCTCTTTCTTATTGTGCTTAATTACATTTAACTCTGCATGTCATCCCTGAAATTCAGACACAGCATCACACGTCCAAGTGTGAACTGTGTCACAGATTAAACACAATAAAAACATGTATCATCTGCAGCATTGTTCATTAAAATGACTCAACACTGTTAATGTATTACAGAAAATATACATACAGTAGGCACAGCATGAAAGCGATCAACCTCCCATTAATATGAAATCTCTTTATTTATAGGAAACTCTTTTGTGCCTTAGTTAAATGGAAAAAAAAAGCTGCCTCTTCAGGTAATTTGTGTTGTAAGTTTGTAAAACAGTGCATCACTTTAACGTCACAGGCTTTAAAACGATGCAAGCTCCATGTTTTAATCAAGCTCTGCTGCCCTCTAGTGAAAACTTGCGGTATTACCTGCAGTTATCACTCAAACAGGGACTGAAGTGGGAAAATCTAATCTGTGGTTCCTCCATGTGGCAAAGCAAGGTCAGTGCTGGAGTTTGACGATGAATGGCTTTTTGACTCCTTTCAAAATAAGTAAAAGGTGAGCCAGAGATTGGTGTACAAGAAACTGGCACAGAAATATTATCCTTCCATTTTTTAAATCTGAGCAAGCGCTTATCGTTCAGTTTGTCCAAACGTTTAAGAAAAATGCCAAGGCCCTTCATTTCTGTTCAATAAACTAATATTTATAAAGTATTATTCTTTTTGGGGTGTAAGGAGAAAATGAAGCATCTGTTTTAGCATCAGAGGTCACTGTGAACGACTCAAGACTACATTTGATTTTTTTTGTCCAGCTTCTGCAGCTGCAAAAAAATAAATAAAAGCCACTTCACTGCTTGTTGAGATTAATGGCAGCCACAGGGGCCATTAACGTCGAAAAGCCATGACCCCACCGCTTCCTCAGTGCTACCCCCGGGAGCCACCACCTCTGTAATGGCTCTGTTCTCTCAATTAATAGCACTCATGGGCCACACACACAAAAAAGATCATTTTTTGAGGAAAGTAGAGGAAGAGGACAGCAGGGAATCATGGTTATATTTGTGGATCAGGTGTCCTCCTGTGAGTTGTGGTGAAAATTGATAAAATATAATTCAGAATTGTCCATTTTAATTATTTAAATATATGGGTTTGTAGTAAACTCTAAATAGGTTTTAAATCACATCCCAAAAAATAATCCAGTTTTTTGTGCCCTTGTGGAGCCAACAAAAGCCCTGAGTCTCACCTGAAACACAAGAGTCGCTTGCAACCAGAAAGCCTCCATTTAATCACAATACACAGGAAATTACTGAGTGAATGGGTCAGGTGCTGATAAGAGGCTGAGCCCCAGAAATGACAGCTCCTGAAACCAAGGGAGCTCCGACATCGAAGCCAAATTTTCACAAACCTGGAAGTTTGACAACCTGGCTGTACTGTCATCCAGATTTATAATTAATATATTGATCAAATTAATTGCTGACAAGGGCTGCGGTCCTCTGAACAAAAGGCAGATTCAGTCACCCCTGGCTTGGCTTACCGCTAATAACAGTGTTGTCAGTGAAACAGGCCTAACGTCGCCCAATGATTCTGACCTCTTGACAGACAAACTGCTGATGTGTGCAGAGATGATATGAAGAAAGCAAAATGTCTTTGTTTCATCGTGAGCATCAAGTTGGAGAAATATGAAAAACCGTATCGGCTGTTGTAAGTCAGGTTTAACGAATCACTCATCAGAGGGGCTGATTCTGTCTCGTCATTCAAGACAAGAATGATCCAAGTGTTTTATCATCTAAATTCAACCAAATCTAATAACTGAGGGGAAACTAAACTTTATGTGTTTTTACTCAATCAGCAAAAACAAACCCCCAAAACATCCCTGTGTGTCCTTGAATAGTAAATACAGTAAAATGTTTGGGAAGTGCTTCCCCAGAATCTGTGTAGGAAAAGTTATGAGTTCCAACGATGGAGTGAATGCTGAGTCAGCATTGTTGTTTTGTCATTTATTTAGTTTTTTCATGTTTTTTTGCAATCTAATTACCTCTGGGCTTTTTGAGACATTCATATTTAAAACAGTCGGCTCATCAGGTGATGGCTCCTATGATTTTTGGCATTTGTAATGTTTATTCTTTTTTAAATTTTTCAATTTATTTACAAATCCCCCTCCACCATATAAATACGTTGAGATATCTTCAACTGATTCAAAAGCATTATTATTATTTTAAATCTCCTTTAGCAGACTTGCTCTATTTTGTCTTCTTGCGCTCCTTTTAGCTGTTCAGTACTTTTAGATTTATATTTTTGCTACATTGATCTTTTTGCTACAGTTTTTCTAACTTTAGCCATCATCTAAATTTGTTTAACTAATTTTACTGTATATCTAAAATTTAGTTAATTTGACCTTTTAGCAATGGTTTGGCTATGTTGAACTTTTGGCTACTGTTTGCTTATTGTGTCTTTAAGCTACTCATTTAAGCTGTTAGCTACAATTCAATTCAGTTTATTTGTATAGCGCCAAGGCACAACAAAAGTTGTCTCTGGGCACTGAACAAAAACATTAATGCAGGTGGTCCCCGACTTACGACGTCATCGACATACAAGGTTCCGGACTTACGAGCTGACTAACGAACAGTAAAGTTGTACAGAACATACAGAAAATACAGCACTGGTATGTGTTTTTAGATGAAAGTGTGTTAGTTAACCGTTTGTAAACAAAGTTCTGAGCATGTTCATGAACCAGTATGTACGTTTGTGTTGAAAAATGGGTGTTCGTAGTAGCGCTAGCATACATTTTCCGACTTACGACCGAAAATCCAGAGTTACGAGCGACGCGTGTTTCGGGTTCCGACATACGAGATTTCGTGTTACGAGCACCTCGTATTAACGGAACTTGCTCGTAAGTTGGGGACCACCTGTATATTTAAATTTAAAATTTTTTTAACACTAGCTACAATTTTGTTAATTTTAGTTTTTAATTTGCAATTTTGTCCGTTTTAGCTTTTAGCTACTGTCTTGCTGATTTTAGCTTTTAGCTATAGCCTACTGTTTGTTTGTTTGTTACCTTTAGCTTTTTGCTACTGTTCTGCTAATTTTAGCATTTGTTTTTTTTGTTTTACCTTTTCATTAATTCTTCAACTACTTTCAGTAAATGCATAAAGCACTTACTGCACTTTACAATAAATGTCATTTTTCTAGTTTTATATAGTTTTCAGAAATTCAGACGTGTGATAATTTGAAGCAGGTGCAGATTTTCCCAGAGGGATTTGTAAAGTAACTCTGCAGTAAAGTTTTTTTACTCTCAACAACAATCAAATGATCTCATGAAGGAGTGCAAGCTTCTCTTCACATGTTTACTCTGGGATAATATTATTATAAACTGTTGTCCATGCTGTCCATCAGCAGCTAGTTGGCTGGTTCAAGCTAACCAGACCCTCTCCTCGGTGCAAACAGCTGCAGGTAGCAGAGGTTTTTCAGCAGGGCCTGCCTGCAGCGTTCAGTTGACGTCGAGGGCTCTCCAAGTAATTGCAGACAATTACAGTATGTGGCACATGGTGCTCAACATTATTCTCAAACACGACAAAATGGCAGCGAGGTCTCCCATCACAACCAGTGATAATTGAACAATTAAACTTTAGCATACTAATTACCTCTTTATTTGGCAGAACTTATTATGGAGACAGGCCAGTTGTACAAATTGCTCGTTGAGCTCAATCCTAAAAACGGCCATTCTTTCAAATTTAACTGGATTTATTAAATAACTGTGGTTATGAAGTTCTGCTTTTGTATTTTTACATGAAATGAAACAGGGTTTATTTCACCTCTTCTACGTATAGCTCGAGACTCTTTTCGGTTTCTTTCGTTCAAAAATAAAATAGTCCCAATTAGACAGAAGGTTGAGCGTCATTTAATATTTTTATACCCTTTACTTCGAATTCCATTAAGCATCTCGATTTGACACGTTTTAAATCACACGCGTTGATTGAGGCAGTTAGGCTCTTTATACTTCAATGTAAAATGGCCAATTTCTTAGAAATGAGTGGGCATGAATCCAAAAAGAGCGTATAGAAAATCTCTCTTTTTAATAATTTAGTGGAAATGAGCAAAAATTGGTGAGCGGAGCATTAACGACGTCGCCGAGCTATTAGTTATACGCAAATGAGACGTGTGATGTGGAGGATTAAAAATGGAAGTATCATCTGTGAGATAGATCACATTTCTCCCTCTTCTTTCAATGTATTATTTATACACATCGGTGTGACGTTGAGATTTACATTATCGCTCTCCAGATTATTATGCTTTTGTGCTTGTAAATCCTGCTTACAACAAGCCTCTGAATATAAACTCTGCTAAATGTGCTTTGGAGGACATGACACTTCTCATACGCTGACTCTTTGGGGACATTATGTAAAAATTACATTAATTCATACAAAGGGGAAAAAAAAGCTTTAGGAGCCACTTGAACAATGCAGTGGACATGACAAAAGGACCTTCCTGAAAAAAAACAGCATGTAGTTTCTAACGGTATGAATGCTAATACCTCACGCTGAGGCTGCACTTTGTAAAGGCAGGTCCCCCAGGTGGTGGACTGAAGATCCCTGTCGTTGATGTACAGGGGCGCCTGAATGCCAGAAGGTGAACTAAAAGCACCTGGCAGTTGAGGTTCAAAAGCCTTGGTAGACAAACTGCCTAGGGAACGGAAAATCTAACTTAAACCCCAGACACCATCAGCACTCATCAGCCGTCTACCCCCGTGAATAATAATTTGACAAATGACAAAAATAAATAAATAAAGTTAAATAATTTCATCTGGACCAGTTTCTTTAAAGGAGAAACGTTTCGTCTTCCATCTGGAAGACTTCATCAGTCTGCGGCCTGCCGACCAGATCTGTCCCATAAGTAGCTTCATTGCTGTGTTTCAAGACAACCTCCTGTTGGAATCTCAGACAGATGCTTTTTTAAATGAGCAGACAAGGAACCAGCCCCCAGTACCTGGCAAAAAAGGGGGTCATAAAATTTCCAGGGACCCAGCCTGCAGTGCCTTGATTGCAGGTGGTCATGCGACCATGCCTGTGGCCTGTCTGGAAGGGAACCATGCTAGACTGGTCAGCAGTACAGTGACTGGAACAACCCTGGATCCTCTAAGGCTCCAGCCTTTGAGCCTTAGACTATGGGCAACCAGAGGGTTCAGTGCCTGGGTACTTGGCAACAGTGGGGCTTCTGCCTCTGCTGTTTCTGGGTCTACCAAGAGGCAGGGTTGCCCCTTAACTGCACCCCACTAGGGAGTGGTCGGGGCCTCACACATGCTGGGGTCCCCAGATGATGAGAACACTGACATGATGTTGGGGTCCTTTGATGGAGAAAAGATTGGGGGAGGAAATGCACTGTCCAAGTACTTGGAGGATCTCTCCCTTCAAGACCAGAAAAAGAAAAGAAAGAAGTACAGGAGGAAGAAAAAGGCTTAATCTTTTCAAGAGAGTTTGGGAGCTCCCAGTCCTAGAAGGGTGTGCGCCGACTATGGAGGCAGAACCTGGGTCTGCAGACAGATGTCTGGAGGGTGGTTCCTGTTGAGGAGCAAACTACTGATTAATGTCTGCGCTTTGGTCTGGACAAGAACTCTCTGGATGTTTTAGCAGACCTGGGAAACAGGCCCTACTATGAGCTGAACCAGCTGACCTTTAAGGCCAGAAGTAAAGTGATAAGTGAGGCCAAGCAGTGAATCCCACATACCTCCTCTGAGGAGATGAAGCAGTTCGTACAGAGCAACTTGCATTATGTATTACATCGATGCCAGTACATTGCTGTGTACTTGTTTTTGCAGGATGCATATCGGCATAGCCCCAATCCAAGAGCTCCAAGATGGAGAAGGCAATGGTGCAAGGCCTGGGATTCCCTAGGAGCACACATCATAATGTGAACTGCCAGAGCAGCAGTAGCCCTGATAAGAGTTGTGACACACTGCACTGCCTCACCTAACAACAAGTGATGTTGTAGCAGTGCAAGTGCGCATTCAGTCAAATGGTAAGTCCAGACCGATCATTGCAGCCTCTGATTACAGGGAACCCCCGACCTACGAACGAGTTCGGGACCTAAGAACCGTTCGCAGCTCGATCCGGTCGTAGGTAGGGGGTGAAAATTGCGTCCCGTTCGTAGGTCGTTATTCTGTTCGTAGGTCGCGGAAATACCGCTAACGGTGCGCCGCGCACACATTTAACAGCATGAGACTGACATACTGGCCCATAAACATGCACAGAACTTTATTTACAAACACTTATCTAAACCATTACACCACACATGCATCCATAAACACACACAGTAACTGTACATCAGTAACTTCACATCAGAACTGCAGGAAATCAGCTGGAAATCACATCAGCAAAATGATGTCAACAATCACACATGAACACTTCTCAAAGTGCAGCTTTTAACATCAGAACAGCAGCAGTGCAACCAGTGCGTTGATGAGTGTCCATGTGCATGAGAAAGAAGTCCATGAACTCAGAAAAAGCTAGAAGCAGCAGAAAAATGAAACAAAATTGTCTTACTTTGACTGAAGTGTAGGTAGACAGATGTTTTTCTCATGATCAAACCTGCATCTTGCTCAACAATGAATGTTTGGAGCATTTACTTTTCCACTGTCATGCGCAGTGTCACGCCCATGCCCAACTAACAACAGCCAAGGGGCAATCCCCTCCCCCACCTCGCCGATTGCCGTGTGTGACGCAGTTACGCCGTAGCTCGATTATATACTTGTAATGGGGCTCGTTCGTAGGTCACGTTTTTTCTGCCGTACATCGATGGTATTCTTCTACTTTGGCTCGTTCGTAGGTCCCGTGGTTCGCAGGTCGGTGGAGTCGTAGGTCGGGGGTTCCCTTCTGCTGTTTGATTCACAGCAGCCACCTATGTCATAGGAGATAATGGTGATTGTTGATTATGCTATAGCTAGGGGCCTCCCGGTACTCGTCAATTGTGAGGCCAGCTCCCATCATGTGTGCTGTGGGAGCTCTGAAATGAACCCTTGAGGTACATCTCTGTTAGATATTTGCTGGTGGAAGACCTGCTTGTCTTTAATCAAGGCGATGTACCTGATCTTGTATTGAACGCCTTTTTTGATTGTACCTACCTTCCAAACTGCTAATAGGGAGGAGGCCATTGATATAACAGTGAGTCTATAGACTTGGTAAACAGAGTATGTGACTGGGAGGTGTCCTCAGAAGAAACTATTTCAGACCACCAACCAATTCAGTTTAAGCTTAGGATGAGGGAACCATGGCCAGTCTCTTACAGAAACCCTCCAAAATACTGACTGGAATCTGATGATACGTCTATATTGCCTATACGTCTTCCTGTTTGGAGAAAGTCTGGAGGCCGTCAAAACAGCTGTCCTAGTGAATTGCCTGGCCTTCGCAGGACTGTAAGAAGTAAATGGTGTAGATACAGAGCCCAACCAAACAAAACTGGATGGGAACAGTATGTACAGGCATGGTAATCACTGGAAAAGTGTTCTAGTGGAGTGAAAGATGCTTTCTTGTATCAAGTTTTGTGAAGATGTTAAAGGGCCAAGTGCTTCTTCTAAACTTTACAAGCTTCTTGAGAAAGACAATCCACCATTATCCCTTAATTTTTGATCAGAAGGTTACCAGTCACACAAACAAGTGTGCTTCAGTATCTGCTTCAGATTTCTTTTCTTGAGTCAGAAGTACAGTGGGGGCCCTGAGGTTTAAATGCGTTAAGAGACTTCACAGCCTGTCACAGTTGCTAATCCCCCAAACCCAACAGAGTATGACTGGAGCAGAGCTGTAACCAGGATTACTACAAGGATGTTCTCAGTTCTCATCCCAAAAGGGACCAAAATTGCTTCTGGGCACAATAACTAGAATATAAGTTGCTTGTCTAGCAGTTATGTACCAAGTGGGTGGAGGACAGCACACGTTGTCTTTCTACCCAAACTTGTTGATAAGCCAACAAATAGAGAAGCAAAATCTTTCAGACCCATCAGCTTAACATTCTTTTTGCTGAAGGAAATGAAGTGGGTGACAGATTGACATATAAGGGATGCATTCATTCATACCCACTTACTCACCACAGACTCATGTTCGGGCTGCTGTTGTTACGCCGTATCGTTTTACATTATTAGTGTTTAGTGTATATCTTAGAAATTTTAGTGCACCGTTTGGCAGTCGTTTAGCGAACTGTATATCTTAGATCATTATATACTGTTTATTTTTACACTTTACAGTATATTCTTGGTATTGTTGAGTGTAACTGGAACCTACGTAATTTTGTTCCACCTCATGTACCACATGTGATGCGAATGACAATAAAATTGACTTGAACTAATGCTATCAACTTTACACCCTGAACAGCATTACAACAAGGTTATGCCAGGTCCTCTGGATGGATTCTTCTTTGTTGAAACATTTTGTCTTTTATCCAAAATTCTTCTTCAGTCTGAGGAGCTGCTTCCTTGCAATGCCTCGTACCTACTGACCATTTCACAGTTATTAATGTGCATATGTACAATCACATCACACGTTTCAGTAGTATCATTCTCAGTTAGTACGTACCACACTAAATTTTAGATCAATATCTGAAAAATTGATCGAGTTATACCGGTAGTCATTTTTGTGTTTCTGAAAATTGGCTGGCTGTGGCAGCCATCTTGAACTGCGTTGAATCTAAAATATGTATACAGTATACAATTATTGCATAAAGTTTAGTTGAAATTTGTCTAATGGTTCATTAGATATTTTGATAACAGACAGTTGCTCAAACACACAGACTCAAGCAAAAACACTAAACTGATTCCCAAAACACTTGTTCTAATATATATATATATATACAGTAAAATGTGCAAAGTTATAACATTGTATGAGACAAACAATATTTTCTATCGCAAACTCCTCCCCCAGCCATGCAATAATAGAGATTAAGAATGTGATAACAATGTCAGCTGAAAAGGCCAAACCACTGGAGCATAGAGCACATTTAATATATAAATGTGACTGCTCACACAAGTTATTTGCAAGTCCCGGCACAAAATGATCATATGTGTTGATACATACAGGCGGGAGATGAAAATGATTGGAACAAATATCACGAGGTGGTGATTGTAGACAATATTAAACTGCACAAAGAATCTTTTGTCCTTGAACTCCTGCACCAGTTCAGGTCGGTATCGCCTCTGCTTAAATTTAATATCTATTTATTTTACTCTATTGTATGGCTTTTATTGAGGTTGTGCCTGCTGTATCGTCTCAATCTAAACCAGAAGTGAAGGTCAAGAGAGGCAGAGTGCTTCTGTTTATTGGCTTGCATTGAACCCGCATGAGCTGATTTGGCTATCAGCTCTTGATATTAAGCTCTTTCACAGTGTTTTATGCTCTCCGGATATTGTTTATCACCACATTGCTGTGTATTTACAGCTGAATTAAATATTCTTTGTCATTTTTTGCAATATCCTCTTTGTTGGCTCTTGCAGGATGTGCGAATCGTGTTGGATGTGGTAGCATGTGTGCCTATAAACTATCTATATGATTAAAAACACTGCTTATATTTCATCCCCATCCTACGTTGTCAGAGCAAGCAAAATATTTGTACTTTTGCGCAAATTATTCACAAAAAAGTCTGTATCAGTAACATTACTTATTTAGTTTTATTTGGTTATTTTGTACTGTCTTGTGGTAAACAAAATTTTGCATATAAAATTTCAAAATATTAATTTTTGTCCCTTTTTTCAATTAACTTGTACAATTTTAAAGCATAAACGTCCCTCCAGTCTCAAACTTAGAGATGTGATCAATTTTTGCCGGCTAAAAGTTAGTTATTTCTAGGTATTTTATACAATACAAAGGTCTACGTTTGTTATAATGTTTAAAATATCATAATTTTGAATTATATTTGTCCACTAGTCGCAAATAAATACATTGTTAACAACTTGGTCTATGATTAGAAATCTCTGCCTTTCCAAGTTGGAATTCTAACTTGTTTGTGAAGNGTAGCCAAGAATGTTCCCCAAGCACATCCATCCATCATCTTTTACCCGTTTCTTCCATTTTGGGTCAAGGGGGTCATCACTAGTGTCCATTTCCAACTATCACTGCACAAGAGGCAGGGGACACCCTGGACAGGTCTCCAGTCCAGCACAGGGACACCCTGGACAGGTCTCCAGTCCAGCACAGGGACATCCTGGACAGTTCTCCAGTCCAGCACAGGGACATCCTGGACAGTTCTCCAGTCCAGCACAGGGACATCCTGGACAGGTCTCCAGTCCAGCACAGGGACATCCTGGACAGGTCTCCAGTCCAGCACAGGGACATCCTGGACAGGTCTCCAGTCCAGCACAGGGACACAAAAACAAATAAGACAGACAACCATTCATTCTCTCACTCTGTCTTGTCTAAGGACAATTTAGAGTTACCAATCAGCCTATCATGCATGTTTTTGGTCTGTGGGAGGAAACTGGAATACCTGGAGAAAACCCATGCATGCACGGAGAGAACATGCAAACTCCACACAGAAAGGTCCCGGGCCAGGATTTGAACGGGTGACCTTCTCGCTAAAAGCAACAGTTCTGCCAACTTAGCCACCATGCCACCCTCCCAATCACATACGGAATCCAAATACAAGACCCACAGCCATCATAGCTTAAAAGAAAAAATGCATACAACGCATTGATTTTTTTTTTTTTTTTTTGCTAAGTTGAACTGAATTTGTAATAGTGGTAGCTGAGAGTGAACCCTAACACATAGTACTAATAAAAAAATAAAAAAAGTAAAATGGCTGCCATATGGTAGTCCCCGTCAAATTTTCTACTCTAGTTCATTTTTGCACCACTTTTTCTTCTTCTGGTGGCGTTTATGGTCTTTATAGTGCATTGTGCCACCATCTGAAGGAGGTGTATTAGAACAAATAACAACAAATACCTCCATGCGACTCACATATCTCCTTCTCTATCACCCGAATGCCTAGAGGTGAGTGTCACACTGCCATTAAGTGGTATCAGGTAACACTTATGAGTAAAAGTATAAGGCTGTTAGGCAGCAATGC
Source organism: Garcialebias charrua (assembly GCA_038048925.1). Taxonomy (NCBI): domain Eukaryota; kingdom Metazoa; phylum Chordata; class Actinopteri; order Cyprinodontiformes; family Rivulidae; genus Garcialebias; species Garcialebias charrua. The sequence goes on from JBBPBX010026838.1 coordinate 22,155, forward strand.
AGGAGGGCAGAACGCAAATGGAGAAAAGACAGGCTGCAGGTTTCTTTTCAAAATATTAAAAGAGAGTTGGCGCCGTTATCGGAAAGCAGCAAAAACGGCTAAATCCCAATACTTTCCAGATATCATTGCCTCAAACTCTCACAATCCACAAGTTCTGTTCTCCACCCAAAACTCTGTTCTCCACCTCACTGAACCATCATCATCATCATCCCGAAGTTCGCAGAGGACACTACAGTCATTGGACTTATCAGTGATGACAACGAGTCTGCGTATCGACAGGAGGTGGAACGACTGATGTCCTGGTGCAGCCTGAACAAATTGGAGCTGAACACACTGAAGACAGTAGAGATGAGAGTGGACTTCAGGAGACTCCCCCCAGAACTGCTGCCCATCAAAATCTTCAACAGCCCCGTGTCTACGGTAGAGTCCTTCAGATTCCTAGGAAACACCATCTCACATGACCTGAATGAGCTTCAGATCAAAGATCTGAAGCTCTCGACCTTGACTTCTCTAAATGGTTTTCAGAATCTGTTGGAATCCTGGCAAAAACCAATGCAGATTTGTTCCTGTCTTTGATTTTATACGTCTACCTTATAATGTTTTGCTAGTTTTTTGATACTTTGTTAAAAAAGAAAAAAAAAATCTTTTGTTTTTTTCTCTCTTTTTGTTTTCTATTGTTTATTGTTTGTTTGTTTATTGTTTAATGAAATTCTATCACTGCTGTTCATTGTTCTTTAGTTTTAGCAGGTCGCTTTCGTAAATGAGCCCATGAGGTTCAAAAGATTTACCTGACTAAATAAAGGTTGAATGAATGAATGAATGAAGTGGGAGCACAACATCACCTCCATCCTCAAAAAGGCCCAGCAGAGACTGTACTTCCTACGCCAGTTGAGGAAGCTGGACCTGCCTCAGGAGCTGCTGATCCAGTTCTACACTGCAGTCATTGAGTCCATCCTGTGTACATCCATCACAGTCTGGTTTGGAGCAGCCACAAGGCAGGACAGGAACAGGCTGCAGCGAACAGTGAGGACGGCTGAGAAAGTCATCGGGGCTTCACTGCCCTCCATTCAGGACTTGTACCATGCAAGAACCAGGAAACGGGCTGGAAAAATCATCACAGACTCCACACACCCGGGTCACAACATGTTCCAACTTCTCCCGTCTGGCAGACGCTACAGATCTCTGTCCACTAAGACTGCCAGACACAAAAACAGTTTCTTCCCCCAGGCCATCACCATCATCAACAGCTGATCATCAGACATCCATCAGCGTGACCCCCAACCCATTCACAACCCCCATGTGATGTGAATCCTTCTGTATTTTGTGTATTATTTGTACGTTTTTTTATGTAAAGTATCTGTATAGTTTTTAGCATTTTTAGAGAGATACTTTCTAGAGAGACACGAACAGCCGGAAACAAATTCCTTGTGTGTGTCAACATACTTGGCCAATAAACCTGATCATCATCATCATCATCATCATCATCATCATAATAATAATAATAATAATAATAATAATAATAATGATGATGATGAATCAGTGGAAATATGTTTCATCCCAGGAGAATCCTGCAGATGATGCAACCAGAGGCATGAGAGCTGAGGAGTTCCTCAAATGCAGGAGATGGATAAATGGGCCAGAATTTCTCCACAGATCAGAACAGGAATAGCCTAAACTGGATGTGGATTACCGTGCAATACCAGTGGATGACCCAGAGGTTAAAAAGGACCCAACAGTGAGCATTATTGTGACGGAATCACAAAATGCTACCGATTATGAGATTCATTACTTCTCATCATGGACAAAACTTAAAACCTCTGTTGCCTGGTTTTTAAAGCTGAAAAGGATCCTGATGATGTTGCAACAGAAAAGGAAGGAGTTTGCTGCTGCAGACCTGAATAAAAATGATCCTGAAAATCAAAAGAAAGAACTGGAAAAACAGATGGAAAGGTTTAAGAACACTCTGAAGAAAGAAAATCTGATTCCAGAAGACTTGGCCAAGGCAGAACAGGCTATTATTCAGTTTGTACAACAACAGAAATTTACAGCTGAAATAGCTTTAATCACCAGTGGCCTCAAAGAAGTCTCCAAGAGAAGTTCTCTGTACAAACTTGACCCAGTATTGGATGCTGGGATCATCAGAGTGGGTGGCAGGTTGAATAAAACAGCCATGCCTGTTGAAGCAAAGCATCCTGCAATTTTGACAAAGGATATGTATGTGTCTACACTGATTTTGTGCCATATTCATCAACAATTGGGACATACAGGAAGAGCTCATATGTTGTCAAGATTAAGACAAAATTACTGGATCATAAATGCTAATTCGGCTGCAAGAAAAATCATTTCTCATTGTGTTGTTTGCAGGCGTAACAGAGGAAAGTTTGTCGAACAAAAGATTGCGGATCTGCCAGTAGAAAGAGTCCTGCCAACCACTGCTCCTTTCACAAATGTAGGAGTGGATTACTTTGGTTCTATAAGTGTTAAAAGAGGACGAAGTCTTCTGAAAAGGTATGGAGTTCTGTTCACTTGTTTCACCAGCTGTGCAGTACATCTGGAAATTGCCTACACCCTCAATACAGATTCCTGTATAAATGCAGTCCGGAGGTTTATCTGTAGAAGAGGCCCAGTTTCAACTATCAGATCTGATCATGCCACTAATTTTGTTGGTGCAAATTGAGAGCTGAAGGAGAATTTGGCTGAGCTTAACCATGCAAAAATTCAAAATGCCTTTGTTCAGGATGGCATCAAATGGAACTTTAATATTCCAGCAGCCTCTCACCAAGGTGGAGTTTGGGAGCGACTGATTCGTTCCATAAGAAGTATTTTGGCCTCTGTTCTTAAAGAACAAGTTTTGGATGATGAAGGACTTCAAACAATCTTCTGTGAGGTTGAAGCTATATTAAACGACAGACCCATCACCAAGGTTTCAGATGACTCAAATGATCTTGAAGCACTTACACCCAACCATTTGTTGTTGTTGAAAAACAAACCAGTTTTGCCACCAGGACTGTTCGACCAGAGTGATCTTCACATCAGAAAAAGATGGAAACAAGTACAATACATGGCAGAGCTGTTCTGGAAAAGAGGGCTTTCCGAGTACTTACCTCTGATGCAGGAAAGACAAAAATGGACAAGAACACACAGGTGTCTCATTCCTGGAGATGTTGTCTTAGTTGCAGACTCTACAGCTCCAAGAGGATCATGGATGATGGCAAAAGTCTTGAGTGTAAACCAGGATGCAAAAGGCTTGGTGCGTTCTGTGCGACTACAAACAAAGACCAGCGTTTTGGAAAGGCCTGTGACAAAACTTCTTTTGCTACTGGAAGCATCATCTTGAAGAAACATCAACAAGGATTAAGGACATGTATGAGAGAATAGCCCCATTTCTTCTTTAAAGTAATTGTGATTGTATGCACAATTAGGGGCCGGAGTGTAAGAGCTATTTGTCTATTTTTTGTTAGGTCTTTGAATTTATGTTTATGTTTATTAAATTAGTTCATTTTTTTACAAAAGAAACAATACAAGACAATCCCATAAATGATAATGTACAAAATATAAAAAAATGAAAGGTAGCAGAAAGAAGAATAAATCTTATTATATCTGCCCCTTTTTTCCAACAATCAGATTAAACAATAATAATCTTCAACCAACAGTACAAAATGACTAACTCTTTCTAATTTTCTAACTAATACAATACACATTACGCTAGTTCATATATATATTTTTTAACACATTCGTTTTGATCATTTTCTTAAATGTAGACCTTGACTTGGCATTTTTAACTACATTCTCCAAGCCATTCCATAATCTAATTCCCTGGATTGAGGTAGAACGTCCCTTCAAACTAGTTCTGAATTGTGGTTTTACAAACATCTCTGTCCCCTTAAGATTATAACAACTTTGTCTTTTAACAAAATGCATTTGGATATTTAAAGGTAATGCATTATTTTGAGCCCTATACATAACTGATAAAATATTATAGTCTACCAAATCATAGAACTTCAATAACTTCAGTTGATAAAATAATGTACTTGATGGATGACGGTAATGTTTTCTAGTGATAATTCTTACAGCTCTTTTCTGTAATACAAAAATAGGCTTTGTGATTGTTTTACACGCATTCCCCCAAACATCAATACAATAGATTAAGTGTGGAACAATGATTGTGTTATACAACAAATACAGAGCTTTATCATTCAATAGGTCTCTGACTTTGTACAGTACTGCAATCGATTTAGCTATTTTTATTCTTACAGAATTTATGTGTTGTTTCCATGTCAGTTTGTCATCAATGATAACACCCAAAAACTTCACCTCACTCACTCTACAAATCTCAACACCCTCAATTTTGAGTGGAACATCAACAGTTTTCTTTTTATTACTGAATATCATGTAATTAGTTTTTTCTAGATTTAATGATAATTTATTTATTTTAAACCAAGTTTGTATCTTGACAAATTCTGTCTTTATCAATTCCAACATTTGTTCTATATCTTCACCTAAACAGAAAAATGTGGTATCATCAGCAAAAAGTACACATTTAAGGAGTCCTGACACATTTACCAAGTCATTCACATATAAAATAAATAGCTTTGGTCCAAGTACAGAGCCTTGGGGAACTCCACATGTGATATTACAGAGGTCAGATCTTACATCATTTATTTGTACAAATTGTTTCCTATCTTTCAAGTAGCTAGATACCCACTGTAATGCTGGTCCTCTAATACCATATTTGTTCAGTTTTTCAAGGAGAATGGTGTGATCAATAGTATCGAATGCTTTTTTTAAATCAACAAAAATACTGATACAATATTGTTTTTGATCGACAGCAGTAGTTATTTGTTCCATTAATTCCATGAGAGCCATTGATGTAGAGTTTTTTGCTCTAAACCCATACTGACTGTTTTGTTTCATTTAAATAAGTATATTTTGATTAACTAATTGTTTCGAATAAGTTTGTTTGTTAGTAATTTGTTTAGTTTATATATTTGTTTTTGATTGACAAGAGGTAATGTGGGTTGGTCCAATTTTCTATAAGTGGAAGTGCCTGGTGAGGACCATGATGCATTTGGGTTTGGGGCCTATGGTTTTTACCAGAGCAAGAGGGATGGCAAGGGAGAAATATTTGAAGCTTGTAATTGTTTGTTGAACAAGAGAAAATAAATAATCAAGAACAATCAACAAGTTTGGACCTTGAACCATCATTTTGCCTGCGTTGAGAAACTAGACCCCAATGCCTTAGTAGTGGCTTGATTGAAACTATTGGATGTTTGGTGACGCAAACAATTGCCAATACAATCATTATTATTATTATTATTATTATTTAAAAGCGCCTTTCAGGACACCCAAGGACACTTAAAGGGGACCACATATTCAAAATTCACTTTTTAATGTTTTTTTACTCAACTTTGGGTATTTACTTCATAAAAAAACAGTCCTAAGGCCAAAAAAATGCACCCAGTGGTTTATTTACTCTAAGTAGATTTATTTTACTGTGATAAGATAGGTTTTGTTTCGCGCTTGTGACGTCACAAGCGCCAGGACAACCCACCTCAACCCTGAGTCCAGCCCCTCACCAGCAACCCCTGGTGCGGCTCCACCCACTTCAGTATAAAAAGATGTGACAGTTGTTTTCCTGATTTCATGGCTAAAAATGTCACAGAGTCTAGCCAGCTAACTCTCTGACCCTCCTGGCCCAGATAATGGAGTGCGCACTAAACAGATTTAAAATTGATAGTTTTCAGATAAGATGGGACGCTTGAATGAACAGCGATGCAGCATGTTGCTGTGTGTGTGTGTGTTGGTTTATGTGTCATTAGCAGGACAGACTACGTACCGATAAACCTCATTGACAAACCCGTGTGTGTATGTGTGTGTGTCGGGCCCGGCGCGGCTGAGCGAGGGACACACAAGCCGTTTACGCATTTGCCGGCCCTCCCCGGTCCCGCTCGTCTCTGGTTGGCCCAGAGCCAGCTCTGGCCCGCCCTCGTTGATTGCGCACTGTCCGGAGAGCAAGCCTTGAAGTGGGTGGGGTATTCACTTGACGTGGGTGGGCAGTTCTTACCGAAAAGCTCAGAATGCGAATTTTTGGAAAAAACGAAATAAATACTGAGTTTTCATGTGTTTTTTCACTACAGTTAGCAAGTTAAGCATATAAACACACGTTTCCGATCATTTTTATGCACTCAAAAGTAGTTTTTAGATGAAAATAGAGTGCTTTTAGGTGCGCTGGCGAAATTTACGAGCGGACTTCCGGTTTGCGAATTTTTGGAAAAAACGAAATAAATACTGAGTTTTCATGTGTTTTTTCACTACAGTTAGCAAGTTAAGCATATAAACACACGTTTCCGATCATTTTTATGCACTCAAAAGTAGTTTTTAGATGAAAATAGAGTGCTTTTAGGTGCGCTGGCGAAATTTACGAACGAGCGGACTTCCGGTTTGCGAATTTTTGGAAAAAACGAAATAAATACTGAGTTTTCATGTGTTTTTTCACTACAGTTAGCAAGTTAAGCATATAAACACACGTTTCCGATCATTTTTATGCACTCAAAAGTAGTTTTTAGATGAAAATAGAGTGCTTTTAGGTGCGCTGGCGAAATTTACGAACGAGCGGACTTCCGGTTTGCGAATTTTTGGAAAAAACGAAATAAATACTGAGTTTTCATGTGTTTTTTCACTACAGTTAGCAAGTTAAGCATATAAACACACGTTTCCGATCATTTTTATGCACTCAAAAGTAGTTTTTAGATGAAAATAGAGTGCTTTTAGGTGCGCTGGCGAAATCGCAGTTGATGACTCAACACGCAGCTAGTCACGCCCTCTGGTCTCGCCCCTACACGAAGCAGTCCAGCCCCTGCTGCAAACAACGAATCAAATGTGAGCAGTAAATGACGTGAACTGGGCCCGTCGGGCCGCGGTCCGATGGAACCACGGAGGAGATGGTTCCATGACGAGGGCGGAGTCGGGGAAAAAAAGGAAAATGCGAACATGCAGAACCCGGGTTATAAGCAGGGAGGAGCCAGGGAGAGCCGGGGAGGGCCGGCAAATGCGTAAACGGCTACAGATAACAAGACAGCCCCGCAGTGAGTCTGTGTGTGTGTGTCCGCGAGTGACCCTCTGCTACCTGCAGCTCGTGCGCACAGGGAGAGAGAGGGAGACATCTACCTCCAGCTCGCGCGCACAGGGAGAGGGAGGGAGACGTCAGGAGGGAGTTGGACATTTATTACAGGAAAAATTAAAAATGACACGACAACTTGTACACGTCTGATCTGTCCCACACAATAAATACGTCGCAGTCCAGTTACAGCTCAGAGTCACTTCAGACATCCTCGTCTGCCTTTGGAGGGCGGAGTTAATGTAAGCAGATCTTTGAAGGGCGTGCCACGAGATCTCATTATCATAAAACCGGTCGTTCAAAATGAAAATTAAAAATGGCAGAATTAAAAAGGGTATAATTGATTATCTAAGAATTATTTTGTGTATTAAATTGAATGAACACTGTCTGGTAACCCCAAAGACATACCATAAAAATTTTAAAAACCTATCTGTGGTCCCCTTTAACAAACAAACACAGTTCAAACATCAGCAGTAACAAATTGAAATATAAAATACATAAAGAATATAAAATAATAAAAAATGTAAAATACATTTAGTAAAATTAATGATAAGCAAGTCTAAAGAGATGTCTTTTCAGGGCAGTCTTGAACAGAGAAAGGGAGGTAGTGTTTCTAAGGTCTGGCGGTAGAGCGTTCCAGAGGTGAGGGGCAGAGCAGGTGAAGGCCCTGCTCCCCATGGTGGAGAGGCGGGCAGAGGGTACATGGAGATGTAGCGAAGAGGAGGATCTGAGAGAGCGTGATGGGATGGAGATTTGTAGGAGGTCAGATAGATAAGGAGGGGCAAGGTTGTGGATAGATTTGAACGTGAGGAGTAGAATTTTGAAGATGATGCGTGATTTAACCGGGAGCCAGTGGAGCTGCTGCAGGACAGGAGTGATGTGGTTATAGTAGGAGGTTTGAGTGATGACACGGGCAGCTGAGTTCTGGACCATCTGTAACTTGTGGAGAGATTTGTTGGGGAGGCCGTAGAGAAGGGAGTTGCAGTAATCGATACGGGAAGTCACAAGACTGTGCACCAGGATGGCTGTGGAGCGGGGTGTGAGAGAAGGACGGAGACGGTTAATATTACGGAGGTGGAAATAGGCAGACCGAGTAATATTGTTGATGTGTGAAGTGAAGGAGAGAGTGGTGTCGAGGATGACACCGAGACTCTTGACCTGAGGGGAGGGGGATAGCAGAGAGTTGTTAAGGGGGACGAGAAGATGTTCTGATTTTGAAATGGAGTTTTTGGTACCAACGAGAATGACCAGACTTAGCTTTTTTAGATTTTTCTACCTGGATTATTGAACATGCATCAAGGAGAATGATTTCTGTTTTTTACTGTTTAGTTGAAGGAAATTGTTAGAAAACCAGTGATTTAGCTCAATGAGACAGTCGGTGAGAATGGAAGGTGGATGGGTGGAGTTTGGTTTTGTAGACAAGTAGAGCTGTGTGTCATCAGCATAACAGTGGAAATGGATGCCGTATTTCCGGAAGATGTGACCTAGAGGCAGCAGATAGGTACCGACAGTCCAAGCGGCATGCGGCTCGGGTGGTTGCTGAGGCAAAAACTCGGGCGTGGGAGGAGTTCGGAGAGGCCATGGAGAATGACTTCCGTATGGCTTCGAGGCGATTCTGGTCCACCATCCGGCGTCTCAGGGGGGGAAAGCGGTACGCGACCAACACCATTTATGGTGGGGATGGCGTGCTGTTGACCTCAACTCGGGATGTTGTGAGTCGGTGGGCGGAATACTTCGAAGACCTCCTCAATCCTACTGGCACGTCTTCCACTGAGGAAGCGGAGCCTGGGGACTTTGGGTCGGGCTCTCCAATCTCTGGAGCTGAGGTCACCGAGGTGGTTAAAAAGCTCCGCGGTGGCAGGGCTCCAGGGGTGGATGAGATTCGCCCTGAGTTCCTTAGGGCTCTGGATGTTGTGGGGTTGTGTTGGCTTACGCGACTCTGCAATATCGCGTGGACATCGGGGGCAGTTCCCTTGGATTGGCAGACTGGGGTGGTGGTTCCCCTATTCAAAAAGGGGGACCGTAGGGTGTGTTCCAACTATAGGGGGATCACACTCTTAAGCCTCCCTGGTAAGGTCTATTCAGGGGTTCTGGAGAGGAGGGTCCGTCGGATAGTCGAACCTCGGATTCAGGAGGAGCAGTGTGGTTTTTGTGCTGGTCGTGGAACACTGGACCAGCTCTACACCCTCAGCAGGGTCCTGGAGGGCGCGTGGGAGTTTGCCCAACCAGTTTACATGTGCTTTGTGGACTTGGAAAAGGCATTCGACCGCGTCCCTCGGGGGGTTCTGTGGGGGGTACTCCGGGAGTATGGGGTACCAGGCCCATTGATATGGGCTGTTAGGTCCCTGTACGACCGGTGTCAGAGCTTGGTCCGCATTGCCGGCAGTAAGTCAGGCTCGTTTCCAGTGAGAGTTGGACTCCGCCAAGGTTGCCCTTTGTCACCGATTCTGTTCATAACTTTTATGGACAGAATTTCTAGGCGCAGCCAAGGTGTTGAGAGGATCCGTTTTGGTGGCCTTAGAATCGCTTCTCTGTTTTTTGCAGATGATGTGGTCCTGTTGGCTTCATCAGATCGTGATCTACAGCTTTCGCTGGAGCGGTTTGCAGCCGAGTGTGATGCGGCCGGGATGAGGATCAGTTCCTCCAAATCCGAGGCCATGGTCTTGAGCCGGAAAAGGGTAGCATGCCCTCTCCGGGTCGGGGATGAGGTCCTGCCCCAAGTGGAGGAGTTTAAGTATCTCGGGGTCTTGTTCACGAATGAGGGAAAACTGGAGCGTGAGATCGATAGGCGGATAGGTGCAGCATCCGCAGTGAAGCGGGCTCTGTACCGGTCTGTCGTGGTGAAGAGAGAGCTGAGTCAAAAGGCAAAGCTCTCAATTTACCGATCGATCTACGTTCCCACCCTCATCTATGGTCATGAGCTTTGGGTTGTGACCGAAAGAACGAGATCTCGGATACAAGCGGCTGAAATGAGTTTTCTCCGCAGGGTGTCTGGACTCTCCCTTAGAGATAGGGTGAGAAGCTCAGTCATCCGGGAGGGACTCGGAGTAGAGCCGCTGCTTCTCCACATCGAGAGGAGCCAGTTGAGGTGGCTCGGGCATCTGGTTAGGATGCCTCCTGGACGCCTCCCTGGGGAGGTGTTCCGGGCATGTCCCACCGGGAGGAGGCCCAGAGGAAGACCCAGGACACGCTGGAGGGACTATGTTTCTCGGCTGGCCTGGGAACGCCTTGGGATTCCCCCAGAGGAGCTGCTCCATGTGGCTGGGGAGAGGGAAGTCTGGGCCTCCCTACTTAGGCTGCTACCCCCGCGACCCGACCCCGGATAAGCGGACGAAAATGG
>JBBPBX010026839.1:0-37778 GCA_038048925.1 Garcialebias charrua
AGCAAGCATCTCACTCTGCTGCAACTGTTGAAGACTAGATGGTGAGCAGCGTTTGCAAAGGGGTCTCCAAAACGTTTCCCTCAAGTGATGCGTGCAGTTTTGTCTCTTGACTTTTTAACATGCTCAAAAATACAACAGGGTTGTCACAGGATTCAGTGACTGCGACTGAAAATGATCCTTTTTCAGTTTTGACTCACCAACTAGCCTTGAACAGCCAGTCTGATAAAATGCTGCCTTAATCATTACAGTCAATACGTTTTCCTTGCTATGACAATAAAAATAAAAAAACAGGGTGCCCAACAACTGTGATTGATTTCTTGTATTTAAAATTCTTCCTCATTTTAGAAATTATTTTTAGACAAAGCAAAAACTAATGGAAATACTAATATTTTTTCCATGATATGTTTTCTATTCTCCATCTTTATCCAAATAAAGTCCAGACTTTTAAATAGACTTTGTGGGAACCCTGTTCATGTATTTGATAATGCAGTACAGTAATCGTGAAATTATAGGCTTACCTCATCAAGTCGATGCAGGTTCATGTCAATATGACGTGTCATCACCCGGTCTATTGTGCTTTTACAGAACAAAGATAGCTTGAGTAATTATTTCAAAATAAGATGATATTTAAAATCAAAATCAACAATAAAGAAGCGCCTGGTGTACCCAGTCTGTAAATGTGTTTAAGACACTGTGAAGCACTAATTTATAAATTTCAAGTGGTTCATAGAAGAAAAACCTGTTAGAGATGTGCCCCCTGGACAAGATGTCTTCTGTCACATTTGCAATAAATTCAAGATATATTAATTCTTCATCCCTGTCAAAAAAAAAAAGAAGACAAGAATTCAATTCACAACTTGTTTTAAGGTAATTTTAAGACTTATGAAAGTTTTTACTTGTCAAATCTGTACAAGGTTGCAGACAACTATAAGGATGGCATGGAGAACTCACTCTGCAGATACACCGCTGTTACTGAGAGATTTCTTGCTTTCAGGTGAGACCCTAAAGTGTGAGACACATTTTTAGGATTTTACTCTAGATAACATACAGATTAAAATGCTAAGTTCCAGTTTGACTGCATGAATTCACCTGGGTGTGGAGCTGAAAACATTATTTTCTCTCTTGGGTTTAAAATCCTGTTCACCTGATGGTGGTGAATTTGTGCGGTTGATCTCATCTTCCAGCCACTCTGTAGAATATTCCTGTTCAACAAGAAAATGAGAGGGTGCATTTACCAGTAATCATGTCTACATGATATTTATTTTGTTATGCCAAAACTGGTATCTTATTAAGACACTCAAAACTACTGTATTTACAATGTGTGCCTCATTTACCCATTCATACAGCACTCTACTAGATCTGTACAAAGACTAATCAGAACTTTATCACATTCAGACACTGATGGGACACACGTCGGAGGCAATGAGGGGTTCAGTGTCTTGCCCAGGGACACTTCAGCATGTGACTACTGGTGGAAGTGAACCCCCAACTCTTGCATTGGAAGAGTTAACCACTCAGCCACAGCCACTCATACAGTTTCATAATGACCCTAAACTTATTTGTTTTCCAGAAAATTCTAAAGTACTGTAGAACATTTTGACCATGAAAAAGCCAACTTAATTTGACTTTAACGCATGACTTTTAATCCCATTCCTCCTTTAGCTTTATGCTAATATTATGGCTCTGTCCATACTCAGCACCTCCTCAAACTCTTTTTCAACTGTCTTGAACTAAATTACATTTTTTAAAGTAAGCTAAAAGCAACAAACACAGTGATATAACTGCTAACTTCACCCACTAAGCACACATTTGTATATATTTTTACACATAAGGCAGTTTTATAATTGGTTTATTTGTGCAGGACATTGGCAGAGCTGCTTGGGGTCTCCAGAGAAAGATTCAAAGGATAAATGCTCAGCTAAAATGTTGAGAACTGTGTTTTAAACATTGTCTTGAAAATGAAATCCTTAACTTACCTCAGATTGCGTATCAAGTTCATGTGAGTGTTCTTTGGTTATTGTGCTGAATGAAACAAATAAATGAGAAAACGTCTTAATAATTTAACATACTGGTGCACAAAATAGAAAAGCTAATTTTTTAAAAGATGCTCCATAGTTTGACTTGGACATTTCAGTTCCACAGTGACTGAGTACCTTGTCTCACTTGTGTCCTGTTGCACGTGTCTGGAGGTGCTGCCATCATGTGAAGCTCTGACTTGTGGTGCTCTGTAGAAGCGATATTTTGCCAGATATGAACTCTTATCTGATTTCAGGGTCTTGGGCGTGAATGGCTTCTCCTGAGTAAAGAGGCGTGAATGTTTTTGAACCAAGTCCCCACTGTACGTCTTCTTGACAGGGTCCTGGAAGGTGTTGTAGACATCCGGATCTCTCAAAGCTACCAGCGAACATGTTGACCGCTTTCTATGAAATGCCTCATCTGGACTCCGGTACGTTATCTCTGATGATGGGCGACTATGGTGGGAACGGACTTTGCTGGACTGGTAAACTACATCCTTAGCATTAAAGGAGGTGGTGAACTTCGGGTTGGAGATGATGGAGCTCCTTGAGCAAAGGTAAAGGCTGTCATCACACTGCACAGATAACTGGCTCTAAAATAAAGAAGAAGAAAAAAAGCATTAATTTAATTAATTTTTATTTATTTATACATTATGAGCGGCTTGTTCTGAAGTCAGGTCTCAGGTGCAGCAGCTTGAGCAGGGAGGTCCAGACATCTCTCTCCACAGCCACCTCTTCCAGCTCTTCTGGGAGGACTCCAAGGTGTTCCCATGCCAGCCAAGAGGCATAGCCTCTCCAGTGCGTCCTGGGTCTTTCCTGGGGTCTCTTCCCAGTTGGACATGCACACACCTCCCTAACAAGGTGTCCAGGAGACATCCTTACCAGATGCCTGAACCATCTCAACTGGTTCCTGAACCATCTCAACTGGTTCCTCTTAAAGTGGAGGAGAAGTAACTCTTCTCCAAAGTCTCCCTCAGATATCTGAACTTCTCACAGTAAGGTAAAGTCAGTTACTCCTTGAAGGAAACTCATTTTAATCACCTGTAACTGTGATCTCATTCTTTCTGTCACTACTCAAAGTTCCTGACCATAGATAAGTGTAGCAACAAACATAATGTTGGTAAAGTGCTGCTTTTCCCAACTCAGCCACCTCGTAACTTACCAGACTCTTCTTGGAGTCAGTTGGTGTCTATATCAAAGGCCTCAACAAATTACACATTTGGATTGTAATTAGGTCCACACCAACCCGACGCCTCTCACCACAGGTAACTCCAGAGTGGAATAAGGTCCAGCTTCTCTCAAAGAGATTTGTTCCAGAACCTGTTATACAGTGAGGTGAGACAAGACTACCGGTATATATTTATTTTATTTATTTTTTAACATTTATTTAACCAGACAAATCCCATTGAGATCACAGATCTCTTTTGCAAGGGAGGTCTGGACCTGAAGGCAGCCTAACATGCATGTCTTTGGTCTGTGGGAGGAAACTGGAGTACCCGGAGAAAACCCACGCAAGCACGAGAAGAACATGCAAACTGCACACAGAAAGACCCAAGGTCCAACCAGGGATTGAACCCAGGACCTTCTTGCTGTGAGGCAACAGTACTAACCACCGAGCTGTCATTCTACCCGACTGGTAGAATGGTTTTATTTTTATGTGTTTAAATGTTCTTGATTTTATGTACAGCACTTTGTTGCAGCTGTGGTTGTTTTAAAGGGCTCTATAAATAAAGTATAATTATTATTATTATATCTAGTCTGTGCCTCTTGACAGTGACATTGTGCACAAGCTCAGGCTCCTGCTCCACCAGAGAGGTGACAATCCATGTCCCAATAGCCAGTTTCAGCAAACTAGGATCAGAGCGCCAAGGCCCCCACCTTTGGCTGCTATCCATTATCACTTTTCACCTAACCTGTATGGCCCCTCCTGCAGGTGGTGGACCCACAGAAAGATGAACCCATGCAGCTTATTCAGGCTGATCCCGACACCATGGGTAGAGGCCCAGGCAGCAGGCACTTGCCAACGAGCTTGTCTCCCAGACCTGGTTCCAGGATGGAGGCCTGGTAACCCAGCCTGTTACCAGGTCTGGATGAGGAACATGAAGCGCCTTACTGTCTTTTGTCCAACAATTAAATATTAAGGAAGCTAAAATTTCACAGAATTATGTTAGCAAGACCAAGAAAAGTCTGTGGAGTATACTCGATCTCATACCTGAGTTGAGGACCTGGACGTTCGGCCATTCCTCTGTGAGAAAGAGAGAGATGATTGAGGACGAAGCCTCTTCCTCAGCTGCTCTTTTCTGATCTGGTCATTGTCTGTAAACATGTTTAAAGATTAAAAGTTTAAAAATGGTCCTCACTGCAACATGAAACAAAACTACGACGACAACTTGCTTTTATTCCAACATTTATACAAATCATTCTTGTATTCTTCTCACTTTAAATTTCAACCTACAGTTTCAAAAAATACTTAAACACTGTGGATTATGTCAAGAGTCAATGAAGGAATTGCATCTAGCACAGGTTGAAGAAAGTCTCTTTAAAGTTGGAGATGTGTGAGCTGCACCGTGCTCAAAGCAGTTGTTCATGTCTATTTTTAACATCATGCTCAATATAGTTAGGTTTTTAAGTGCAAATTTTATCAGGGTGCAATCATAGGCAAATAAATGAAACATGTTATTAAATATTTACACCAACAAATCAATTTTGAGTTTAGAAAAATAAATGGCCATTTTAGATTTTGTGATGGTAATACATTTTTAAAAAGCCTGATCAGTGTTGTGTTTACCACCGATAGATTTCATCGTCATTTAATACAACTGCAAGTACTAGAGTGTAATGATTAAAAAATGATTTGGTTCTGAAGGCAAGAGATTTTTCAGTTGTTTTAATATGAAAATGTTGGACTAAGTAACAACTCTGGACTTCAGGCAGTTTGGACTTCTAATCTATAGTATCTTAATTTCAATAAAATGTCACAAGAAAAATAATACAGGAATGATTTTTAGCAAGAAAGTATTAACAGAATTATTTTCCCACAATTTTTTCATGTTATTATAAAAACATTACAAATTGTTCTACAAATAATAATAATGTTTTTTTAATCCCTGCATGATGCATTTCTTTCTGAGAAAAAGCAGTGTAAAGTTGTATTTAGAAATTAAAACGCAAGTAACACAAATATTAATGCAGCTGATAAAAAAAAAAAAGTGTAAAATTGATTTTTAAATTATTACCTCCTTTAATAGTTATAATATGGATACTTACACTTAATACTTTGCAACAAGCTTTTGGGTACTGAGGTATCTATGGAAGCTGTAAAACAAAGTAAAATAATCCTAATTATTATTGTTATGTTGAGTAAAAACCTTTTAAAGCCTTTTACGTGTACAAACCTCTACATTACTTTCATGACAACATCTGAATGCAGCTCACCTTTAGCTGAGTAAATCATTTTGTAGTGAGACACCATGTGGTCTTTAATGATGGACTGTGTCAACTTGCTAGAAGAGCAAGGACAGAAAGCTAAAAACACAAAAAAACATAAAGAAAATATCAAACTCAACCATTATCTTAAAATACTTGGTATTGTGTTGTACGCATTGATACTTACGGCTACTTTTTAAAGTCTGTCCTCTTGGACCAGAGCTGGATCCTAGCCCAGATGATCTACTCCCTAAAACATAAAAAAGATGCATTGTTGACTTGCTGATTAAAAAAAGATGAATAATCAAGTTTTGAAATGCTAAAACAAACTTATATGTGACTAAAATAAAACTAATTTCATGTAACTTAGATGTGTAGAAATGTTTTTCTTCCTGATAAGCAATGATAAAACAGTAAAAGAAAGTAATTAGTTCATACTGTGCATGTTAAAAGCCTGCACATATTTTAAGTACAGTATAGCTTATATTTGAAGTAATCAAATACAACTAATAAATGAGAAACAAAAAAAAAAGTCCTGTTTTAGTTTTATAGTCATGTTTTTTTGGAAATCTTCATTCCTTCAACTAGCTACACACCGCAGCTAGCTAGCATCATGCTAGTATGAAGCTAGCTGTAGCGTGCTAATATTTTCATACCTGTTCTCGAGTCCATTGTGTTACATTCAGTGTATCCCATTTTCCTCAAATATATTCCCCACGAGTGAAGGCAAATCTCGGGGGGCATCCGGAAACCTCGAGGTGCATATCTTTGAACATAGTGCCGCAAAATAACCTAAACAAATAAAGAGCGAAGCTTTACCGTCGCCATGCTTGGTTGCTAAGAGACCGCTGACGTCATCACGTTTGTGCGTAAGGAGTTCCGCTATCATGTTTTCAGATAAACTGAAGAATGCTACTTGAACTATGCGATTTTATTTATTTTTTTAATGCTATTTTAACTTTAGTGTTTATAGTAAGGCAAGAAGGAGCAAATGGAACCAATTAACGGAAAAAGAAAATCAACACAAAAACAAATTAAAATCCCACCTCATGCTTGTGACAAGAGCTGTGAAGATGTTGAGTTTCTCCTTAGGAGTGACAAGGATGTATAAATGAGATCATCAGAGGTACAGCACATGTTGAACAACTGGGAGATAAAGTTAGAGAGGACACACTGAGATGGTTTGGACATGTCCAGAGGAGGGACAGTGGGTATATTGGTACTGTAGAAGGATGTTAGAAATGCAGCTGCCAGGAAAAAGACAAAGAGGAGATACGTATGATATATTATTGATTTTACTTGTTTTATCATTTGTTTTATTTTTGATTTTGTTGCACTTTGTAGCACTTTGAGATTTTTGTTAATGAAAAGTGCGTTATAAATTAAATTCATTATTATTATTATTATTTATTATTATTATTATTATTATATGGATGCAGTTAGAGAGGACATGAAGGTATGGCAGCATGGTGGCACAACTGGTAGAGCTGCTGCCTCTCAGCGAGAAGGTTGCCGGTTCAAATCCCGGTCCGGGGGCCTTTCTGGGTGGAGTTTGCATGTTCTCCCCGTGCATGCGTGGGTTTCCTCCGGGTACTCCGGTTTCCTCCCACAGACCAAAAAACATGCATGTTAGGCTGATTGGTGACTCTAAATTGACCCTAGGTGTGAGTGAGAGAGTGGATGGTTGTTTGGTGTGAGTGAGACAAGTCCCTCTTGTAAATGAGTCCCCGTGACTCAACGAGCCTGTATAAATAAAGGTTGAATGAAAAAGGTAGTTGGAGTGAGGACAGAGGATGCAGAGGACAGAGTGAGGTGGAGGAGGATGACTCACTGTGGAGACCACTGAAGAGGGAAAAGCCGAAAGAAAAAGAAGAATGCTTGTGGCATTGCAGCCTCACAAAATCATAAAGGAATCCTGGTTTTTGCACAAAGAGAAATGAGCAGACACCAAATAATATTTCATTTCTGCTTCAAAGAACCTCTCTTGTTAAAAATCTTATATATATATATATAATAATAATAATGTCTTTTCCTGTCATCTGCGTATGTTCCCATACACAGACGAAATTCGTCTCTGCATTTAACCCAACCACCTACCAGGTGGTGCAGTGAGCAGCCCGAAAGCGCCCGGGGAGCTGGAGAAATAGGTGTGCACTCATAGACACCCCAAGCTGGGTAGTGGCCGGGACGCGAACCCGCGACCTTCGGATCCGTAGTCAAAAGCCCTGCCACTAGACCATCTTGGCTCCTATATATATATATATATATATATATATATATATATATATATATATATATATATATATATATATATATATATAATATACATATATATAAATATATATATATATACATATATATATACATATATAAATATATATATATATATATATATATATATATATATATATAATAATAATAATAATAATAATAATAAACTTTATTTGTATAGCACCTTCCACAATGCCTTGCATTGACCAAGGTGCTTAACAGGATAAAAAGAAGAATAAACGGGAACAATAGATCAATGAAAATAGAATAAGAAACCACAGCGATAAAAGAAGGCAATGGAAATAAAAAATGCTACATACTAAAATAACACAAGTAATAAAAGTTACACACAGAAAGCTTTTTTGAACAAGTGAAATAAAAATGCAATTGAAATAAAGATGCTACATACTAAAATACAAAATAATAAAAGTTACACACTGAAAGCTTTTTTGAACAAGTGGGTCTTCAGTTTGGTTTTGAACAGAGTCGGATCGGAGGTGGCACGCAGCTCAAGGGGGAGGCTGTTCCAGGCTTTTGGGCCGGCAACAGAAAATGACCGGTCTCCCCATTGCTTGTACCTCGAGCGAGGCACCTCCAGCAGGTGTTGACTGGCAGATCGTAGGTCCCTGCCAGGCTGATGGACTTTCAGAAGTTCTGAGATGTAGAGGGGAGCAAGTCCATTCAGAGCTTTGAAAACAAACAGCAGCAACTTGAACTGTATCCTGAACTGAACTGGGAGCCAGTGTAGAGAGGACAGGACAGGAGTGATGTGTTCATATTTTCGTGTGTTGGTCAAAAAGCGCGCGGCAGAGTTCTGTACAAGCTGTAAACGGGAGATGGAGGATTGATTAATGCCAAGATACAAAGCATTACAATAGTCAAGTCTGGAGGTCACAAAGGCATGGATGGCCTTCTCCAGATCACCACGACTAAGAAATGACTTGACTTTGGAGAGCAGACGGAGTTGGAAAAAGCTGGTCTTGACAACAGAACTGATCTGTTTATCAAACTTTAAATTGGAGTCAAACTGCACTCCAAGATTTCTGACCACCGAGTTGAAGTGGGGGAGGGGAAAACCAACACTGGGACTGGGAAGGATGTTGCTGGTGTCATCAGGTGCACCAAACAAAATGCATTCAGTTTTATCTGTGTTTAGGTGGAGGAAGTTTTGAGAGAGCCAGTGCTTAATGTCATTTAAGCAGTTGACAAGAGTGTTTGAACTGAGTGAGGGGTTGGGAGTGACTGGCAGATAGATTTGTAAATCGTCTGCATACATGTGAAAAGACAGGTTATGACGTGTGATGATTGATCCTAATGGCAGCATGTAAAGAGAGAAGAGGACTGGCCCTAGAATAGATCCCTGTGGTACGCCAGAGGTCAGAGGGGTTGATGAAGAGGAGGACAGATCACCTATCATGACAGAAAAAGTTCTCCCAGACAGGTAAGATTTGAACCACTCAAGCACAGCTCCCTGGAGGCCAACCTGCTGAGACAAACGGTTGATTAGTACCTGATGGTCGACGGTGTCAAAAGCTGCTGAGAGGTCTAACATCACCAGCAGAGCAGGGTTTTTTGCATCCAGAGACAGAAGAATGTCATTCTGCACTTTGAGCAGTGCAGATTCAGTACTGTGACGAGCTCGAAAACCTGACTGAAATTTTTCAAACAGGTTGTTGAGCTCTAGAAAAGATTGAAGTTGAATAAAAACAATCTTTTCTAGGACCTTTGATAGAAATGACAGATGGGAAACTGGCCTGAAATTAGAGAGAGCTGTAGGATCTAGGCCTGGTTTTTTTGAGAAGAGGCCTGACCACAGCATGTTTGAAAGCAGATGGCACAAAACCTGAAGATAGAAAGCTGTGATGGTCTGTTTTTTGAAGATGCCTGTTTGAGAGGAGCGATGGAGTCCAAGATAATAATAATAAATTCAATTTATACTGCACTTTTCATTAATAAAAATCTCAAAGTGCTAGATCGTTGTGCAGGTGTGATGGAAGGAGGTGATGAAGTCCTCAGGATGTAGAGATGGGTCCAGGCTGATAGCAGAGCAAAAATCGGTGCTCTTAAAGGCATCAGTGAACTGACTTGGGGTGGATGGGGTGATGGAGCGGCAGAGATGTGCTGGGAGAATAGCCTTCGGTGCAGGAGAGGTGAAAAATTCAAATAAGATGGGAAAATGGTCTGAAATACAGGTGTCCAGGATCTCCACAGCAGGTATTTGAAGGCCGTGGGAGATAATTAAATCCAGTGTATGACCCTGACTGTGTGTGGCCCCCGAGACCGACTGCGACAGGTTAAAAGAGTCCAGAAGGTCCTGAAACTCACATCCAAGCTGATTACTTGGGCAGCAGATGTGTGCGTTGAAGTCTCCACAGAAAAGCCAAGAGTCAAACTTTGGCAGCAGGTCAGCCAGTAGTTCTGAAAACTCACTGAGAAAGTTTTTATTGTATTGTGGAGACCGATAAAAGAGGCCACACAGCAGAGGTTTAGCAGATTCCAGCACAAAAAGCATGCTTTCCAAACTGTTGTAGTTTTTCTGAGGTAACATGCGGCATTTGAACGCCTCCTCATTGAACACAGTAGCGAGCCCTCCCCCTCTTCCAGACCCACGTGGAGCGCTCAGGTGGGCGTAGCCATTTGGAAGAAGTTCAGAGAAGCAGCTGTTGTCTCCTGTTTTCTGCCAGGTTTCAGTGATGAGAAACAGATCCAGACGATGAGTTGAGATCAAATCACTTAATATAAAAGTTTTATTTGTGATCGATCTGGCGTTAAACAGTGCTGCACGGGTTGGAACGCAGCCAGTTCCGTCACTCACAGCTCGAGCGAGCGGGCGGAGGTTCTGTTTAACGCAGCCTCGCTTCACAGTCCTCACCGGGGGACAAGATGGATACTGATCGCTGGCGTCATGATTGATAGCAACAAGGCATCTGTGGCGACGAGCGAAGGAACGACGGACATCAAAGACGCTGAATTCAGGAGGTAAGTCAGCCGTCGGCGTGTTGTGAGACGAGAGATACTTTTTAAACCTCACCAGCACGCCTGCCCTCGTTCCGCGTCTTCTGCGTCGCTTGTTGCGTGGCAGCGTGGTCGCGTTGCGTTGTAAGTACGCTGGAATGGACGCCAGGAACGGTGGAGGTGGAGGAGGCTTAAAATGTCCATATTTGCCAGTAGTCGGTGTGTTGATCAGCGAGTCTTGGAGACTTAGAAGAGTTGAGCGATCATAGACCAGAAGCGAGGATGCATCGTCGATGAAAAAAAGGCAGAACACGAACAGCAGTAAAAAGTTCAGGAGAGGAGTTAGATAGCAAGCCGTGACAACAGGCGCCATCTTGGATTAATGGAAAAAGCAAGCCGTGACAACAGGCACCATCTTGGATTAATGGAAAAAGTTAACTTTGTTAACCACTAATTTGCTAATATAGAACAGTTTTGCTAATGGTAAACTGCTAAACACTTTTTAAAATTAGCTGAAGCTAACGCTAAAGTACTAACTTTTATCCAAACCTGCTGTTGCTGGCACTGTAAGACTGTCTGTAATGTGACAACGTTATAAGTGAACATAACTCAAAACGGTTCAAGTAATCACAGATAAAGCATCCATGTCCCATTCAGAGGTGAGATTTCAGACATTAATCTGGTCCACCAGAATCAAAGAGGCAGAGCAGAACTCTGCTGAGCTGAAAAGCAGAGTGATACATTCAATGTGTGTTTGATGTCTTCCTCGTGTTATTTGCTTTAATGAGTTAATTCTAACAATCCTCTTTGTGGTTAACTGCTTTCATAAACTAAGTACAAAGTTGTTGTGTGTCATATCACTATCTCAATAATAAATCAGTTTGTATTGTAGCATGAAGATGCCTTCCCCTGACTATGAACTCTGACCCTTGGGTTTTCTACCAGACTCATCACCATGTGTTCTTTAAAGTTGCTCTAAGCTTGAACAATATCTGTTTTCACACATTCACTGTCATTGAACTCAGAATTAGCTACTGTCTGACTAATGATTACCGTTTTATACTTTTAAGAAAAAACAAACAAAACAAGTTACGGTAAATCTGATAGCCGTCTTTGTTTATTCCTGAGCAAATAAACATGTTTGCTCAGTTACAATTTTTGTTAGAACTGTTACAGTATAACTATTGCCCCTGCAAAGTAGAAATTTCCAAAAACTACAGAAGATGAAGCATTTTTATCAATGCAAGACTCATGCTTATGGCTTGAAGTCACAGCTGGCTGAAGGTTGTCGATGGCCCGCAAACCTTCTCCTGTTGTCTTCACCGATCCCTGAAGCAGTCAGTGTCTTTCAGCTACCATGGGCAGTTCCTGGCTAATGCTCTCCTCGTGGTGTACCCTGGTCTGATCCACCAGCAGAACCTGGAGGTTATGCACCATAACCAATGTTCCCTGAAGGAAGGGAACAAGGTGCAACATATGATGTATGGGAATCGCGCCCCCGCGCGGTTCACTTGAAGCAATACAATCACGCCTTTTAAGGCAAGTGAGCGTCAACGTCACCAGGGGGCCCCGCCCCCTGGTATAAGAGACGGTGACGCCTCACGTTCTGTCTCAACATGCACTTCAATCAATCACCTTTATTTTACTAGGTAGAGCCCGTTGAGATCGAGATCTCTTTTACAAGGGTGACCTGGTCAAGTGGTCAGCAGCACACGTCACATGGTAATTGACAATAAGCATTTGCATTTACCAAAAAAGAAAATAAAGAAAACTACAATCACAATAATAGATGTTGACAGTTCAAAACGAACAGGATAGGACAGATTTCTATATACATTATATACATAACAAGCAGACAGACATCGGTTGAGTAGATAAAGTTAAAAATCAACAATGATATGTATATTGGACAAGTATAGTGTTTAGAAACATCTGCAATGGTCAAGTTTCTTGATGACATTATCTAATACAGTTGACATGAAGGATCTAGGAGAGATGAGTGTTGATAGTTTCAGATCTTTCTGTAAGTTGTTCCAGGCTGAGGGGACGGCGAAGCTGAACGCTCTTTTTCCTAGTTCAGTTCTGACCAGAGGAACTGACAAGACTAAATCGTTAGAGTGCAGGGAGTAATGACTGTGTGATGTTTGTATTAAGGAGGTGAGGTATGACAGGACTAGGTTTAGGAGGGTCTTATATATGAAGGATATCCAGTGAGTGTATCTGCGAGTGCTGAGAGACGACCAGCCAGATTTGATGTAAAGCTCACTGTGATGAGTGTGATAACTGGAGTTAGTAATGAACCAAAGGGCACCGTGATAAATGAAGTCTAAGGACTGTAGGTATTTTGATGCAGCACTTATGTACAGCACGTCACCATAATCTAATATCGGCATGAATGTTGCAGCTACTAATGTTCTCCTGGCTTTGCATGAAAAGCAGGATTTGTTTCTGAAGTAGAACCCTAGCTTCAGTTTGAGTTAAGTGGCCATTTTGGAGATGTGGGTTTTAAAAGACAGTTCATTGTCAATGTTGAAACCTAGATATCTGTAGGTGGAGATCATTTCTATTTGTTTTCCCTGTTGGGTTCCAATTTGAGGTGGGTTCTCTGCTTGCTGCTTTCTGTTGGATAGAACCATGATCTTGCTTTTTTTCCGGAATTTAGGACCAGTCTAAGTTTTTGCAGACATGACTGGATAATATTAAAAGCATCCTGAAGAGAGATGAAAGCTTGGCTGAGGGAGGATGAACAGCAATAGATGATGGTGTCATCTGCGTAATAATGGTGGGAGGCATTTGACAGATCACTGCAAAGATCGTTGATATATATATAGAGAAGAGAATGGGACCCAAGACAGAACTCTGTGGCACCCCTTTCACAACATCTAAGAAGGTAGAGGAGGATCCGGCTATATGAACAGACTGTGTTCTGTCAGTTAGGTAGTTGGTGAACCAGGAGACTGCATGTGTTGATAGACCAGAGTGTTACAGGATGTTTGTCAATAGTCTGTGATCAACTGTATCAAATGCCTTGGATAGGTCTTTAATTAAGTTGCTACTGGTTAGTAAACTGACTGGCTGCTTTAACGAGCGCAAAACAAATAATAAAAGTATAATAAAGTGAGGAGCAAGTGTCATCCTTCTTCCTCCATCCCTCATATATGCTACAGTTTTAAATTAAAGGTGTGTGAAGTGTGTGAGAGTCAAATCCCAGAGACAGTGTGAGTGTTGTAAAGCATGATGGGTATGAATTATGTGTGCAATGTTTCTGTTTACAGTGGTTCTGAGTGTGAAAATGTGTTTTTCATGTTATTTTCCTGTTATGGTTTGTCTTCATTTATGTTAACGTCTCTGCTATTTGCTGTAAACTGACATCATGAGTCAGCTCTGTTTGCTGTAGATGAGGGAGAACGCATTGTGAGGAAGGTAACATCAATGGGTGGTGCTTAGCTTTGCCTAGCTCGGCATAGCATAGTACTCTGTGTAAATCATCATTCTTCTGTACGCCAGCAGTGCATTTAACTGTCTTTTTTTGTTTTTTTGCAGTTGAATTTATTGCAATTAAATTTGGCACAAGCTAATTCTACTATAGCTTTTCAAAGTTTGCAAAAATACTAAGTCACTAAACGAAAGGTTAGTTCCACTATTATTAGATTAGTGGAGCTGTGCCCACCACTGAGTTTTTATCAAGATTGGAAACTAAATATTATCTAATCCCCATTGACAACACCTAATCTTCCTCTCTTGATGATCACTTTAAAAAAAAATCTCATTGCAAACCCTCTAAACTTTCAAAAGTGTTTACGCCTTGTCTTTACTGCCCCTAAAAATTATAAGATGTTTTGCTTTTAATTAAGTGTAACTGAATAATAACAAAAGACCAGTGCAGATCATAGGAATTTGTAAAAGTAGATTTTCAACTCCGGCAATACCTCATCTCCACACTTAGTTGATTAAGGTATGCCCTTTTCAGAGATCTTAAGAGGGTGTGTATGCAGTCCCACAGCTCATATTCCAACCTCCCAGTCCCATGAAACACCTCTCTCTGTTTCATGGTGATTAGATTAGACAAGCTATCGCTGAGTGCTTCTTTAATTCCCGCAGCCCCAAAGACAACACCAGCAAAGTATGCTGAAAAGGTCAAAAGACTTAGGGCTTTATGATACCACCTAAGCTTTAATATCTTCACTCTTCAAACTAATGAAAATGCAGCTTGCATGGGGGGTTTGGTGAACAACAGGATTAAATTTGTGTGTTCTTCTTTAAAACACTTCAGTTTCCAATCCTCACTGCAGCTGCCTTTAATTAACATTTCGTGGCATTATAATTGGAGCATACAGGCAAGTGTACCAATTAATTTATAATTTGATTTTTATAGCAGTGCTTTCTATCTGTTTGTCTGTCGGTTGAGCTGTCTTGTTGCCAGGACTGCTCATATTTTAAAACAGATCTTCATTGTTGAATTCTACAAGAGACATCTAAAAAAGTTAAGTCTGGTCCTCTGGACATTCAAAAAAAGGCTAGGCTGATGGTCCTCCTTGATCATGTGAGCAGCTGGTTTTGGCTGTCATCAGCCAACTGGTTGATCCACTGTGAGAGGGTGCTATTTATAAGACTGAGCTGAACACAGCACCTCAGACTGAGGAAGTCTTTCGGATGAAAGACGAAACGTTTCTACAATTTTTTTTGTTTTGTTTTTTGAATGTCCAGAGGACCAGACTTAGCTTTTTTAGATTTTTTCTACCTGGATTATTGAGCATGCATCAGGCTACAAGAGACACTTTTCTAGTTTGGCGTTTGAATCCCCAGGTCTCAGTAATGGCTAGCATCAGTGTGACCTCAACCTTCAAAAGTGTCATTTTGTAACCCACCAATAATTTTGCATGTCTTCTTTTCTTTTTGGTGTGTGTGATTTTGCTCTACTTTGTTACAATACTTGGAGAGTATCAATTTCAAGAATTTTAGAAAAGTATCAATCTGGTTTTAGGACAAACCACAGTACAGAGACAGCCCTGTTAAAAACCATAAATGATTTAATGTGTAATGTGGATTCACACAAGCTCCCACTCTTTGTGCTATTGGATCTGAGTGCAGCCTTTGATACAGTAGATCATCAAATTATTTTAAATAGATTACAACACATGGTCGGTCTGTCTGGTACTGTTCTTCTGTGGTTCAGCTTCTATCCTGTAGAAAAGGCCGGATTAACCATATGGGCAACTGGGCAAGTGCCCAGGGGCCCACGATCTCTATGCAGGGCAGTGATGGCACGAGCAAAATATCTGGTTATCTCCAGCTTTACTTGGAGTCCTGTGCTGCACAGAGAGACTGCTGCAATTCCATCCCGCCTCCTCCCAGCGCGGCTGCAGCTCTCGTTTTTACTTTATTTATTAAGTCGGATCCTAGACGGCACAACCTGTCAATCAACCCAGAAGGTGTGTCAGTAACTGACCAATCAACTACCTCAATTTGTCCTGAAGGTAAACGCTCCTTACCTGTTGACAAGCTCATCAGGTTTTTTTCTTGAGAAACTTATTGATTTAATTAAAACAATACGTTTTTATTTGTTGTGAGATGAGTCTAGCAGTTTTGCAGTTTTTTTTTAATCTACTTAATGAAGAATAGTGTAGTACGACTTAAAATATTTCATAAAACAGGAAGGAGGACTTGTTATCCCTCCTCTTACTACAGTGAATGTGGTACTTTGCTTAGTATGACTATATTTATGACATCAGAAAAAGCTGAGCTTCAGTAAAAGGACATCAACATTAAAAGAAGGAATGTTGATTGAGATTAATCCAGTTTCTGATGTTTGACCAAAGACTTTGTATTGACATGAGAAAATAAAATACAATCGCTTGATGGATTCATCTTCTGACAGGCACACAAATCAACATCAAATTTAAACATTCTTTAAAGGAACATGACTACAGGATATATCTTATTTATTATTGTAAAATTATTTGCCTTCACTTTAGCCTATGAGATTTAGATCATTTGACAAATTTAGAATGAGCAAAAGTCATGGTTTTATGATTTATATTGGGAGGTTTCTTGAAGGAATCTTTGTTATAATCAGTAAATCCTTTGTCAAATACATTCATTGATCATCTTGTTGCATTTGAAGTCAACTAAGTTACAGTCATTTAATTTTAATGTGGGCATCAAATCGTCACCTTTGAATATATAATATTTTAATTAGTTGAATCAGGTGTTGGTCAGAGTACTTCTTGTTCTGCCATTGACTGTAATATAGTTACTGAATCAAGTGTTACTTGCGTAGGTAAAACAAGAGGTTTAACAGCCATTAAAATACACCAGAATGCAGGAAATGGCATCTACTTTATTCAAAATGTTCTGGGGGCGGACCCCCAGACCCCCACCAAATAAGTGTCCCCCCTGCCCCCCACACATTACAAATGCTTCTGACATCAATGGCCAACACATTACTACACAAGTACACATATGGTATTCAAAGTGCGTTCAACTTAACTCAGTGTTGATGATTTGCGTCAACAAGAGGATATAACATTTATAGTTCGATGAGCATTTGGATTTTTATACATAAAAATACACTTGATAGTTAGAATTTTAAGTATTTACTGTACAATTTGTAGATTATTTTAATTTATTCTGTACCTGTATTTTGCCAGATTATGGTGATTCTGGGGTTGTGATGATGGGGCCCTTGAAGATTGTTACCCAGGGTACAGCGAAGTGTTAATCTGGCCCTGCCCGCAGATAGAACCTTTATGGTAAGTATGAAATCATGTTCCTTGCAGATCCATGAAGCTAATTATGGCATCCCCCAAGTCTCTATATTATGCCCCCTACTTTTTTATTTGTACATGTTGCCACTTGGTGGAGTCATCAGGAGCCATGGGATAAGTTTCCACAGTTATGCTGATGACACACAGATATACATCTCATTATCTCATGATGACCCCCGGCCAATAACTGTACTGTACTCTTTAATTGCATTTCTCAGGACCTCCAGAAAACCAGGATAGAACAGAAGTTTTAATCATTGTTTTTGACTCTGAGCTTACTTTTATTCCACACATCAAACATATAGTTAAAACAGGTTTTTATCATCTAAAAAAATATAGCCAGAACTTGCCCTCTTCTCTCTCCCACCAATACTGAGACTTTGATGCACACTTTTATTTTTAGCTGTTTAAACTTCTGTAATACTGTACACTGCTTTCTGGTCTTCCTATGAATAAAATGTCCAGCCTTCAGCTGTTACAAAACTCTGCTGCTCATGTGCTAACCAAGACCAGAAGGCAGGCTCGTATTACACCTGTTTTAAAATCATTGCATTTGCTCCCTGTGCACCTCAGGATTGATTTTAAGATTCTTTTTGTGGTTTTTAAATGTCTCAGTGGTTTTGCACCAGTTATCTTGCAGAGCCGCTATTACTTTAAGAACCCTCGCGGACACTAAGGTGCTCTGGCACTGGACTACTAATAGTTCTAATAGTCAGAACTCACACTTACAGTGAGGCTTCTTTCCAGTACTATGGCCCCCGTCTGTGGAATAGTCTGCTGGAGAACCTGAGGGCTGCAGATAATGTTGTTTTCAAGAGCAGGCTCAAGACCCATTTAAAAAAAAACTGCATTTCCTGAACTGGATCATCTCTGTTCAGTCTATACATTTTCCATACATTGTGTATGTGGTTTTTTTGGTGTATTATTTGCTTTTATCTTGTGGGTTTATTGTTTATAATTCTGTTCAGCACTTTGAGCTGCTTTTAGTACAAATGGTGCTTTATAAATAAATTGATTGATTGATATATCTGTACTGACTGAACTGTAGTTCGCTGACTACCTGCATGTAGATTAGTTCTAACTGAACCAGGTTTCCCCTGAGGTCTCCTACAGTCGGGTATGTCTGAAATTTTTTTTAGAGTGCAACCAGAACGCATTCTTACCAAATGCCCCAACCAACTCAAGCTCCTACTAAAAGCTGAACTCTTCATCCATAGAAGTTCTTTAACTGTTTTCTTTATCCATGGTAGTGGGATATTATGGCTAAGATTTTATTTTTACCATTCAACTGGCACTTGAAGACCTAATTTTGCCTTTTGTTTGATAAAAAGTGTGATGGTATCCTTGTCACTTACAAGTCAGAGGTTCTTTTAGCTGTAGCTGACAATCTGTTGACACATTTTGATGATACTTTGACTCAACATCTTACATTTTTCCTTTTTGAATGAATTGTCAGTGCCTTTCTGTATATTCTTCAGCATTTGTCTCACTTGTGGTCAAGCATGGAGGACCAGATGCTTAATTAGGCAGATGGATGTGAATGTTGTTATCCTTGCTCTCCCATAGACATGACAAAGACATTATTGTCTTCTTGAGATTGCAGAGTTCTAACCGTTGTAGCATCCTTTCCCTTTCTATTGAACAGTGAAGAACTGTAGAGGGCTATACTGCATGTAGGGTTTGGCCTTTTCCAGTATTTTATTTAGTTTATGTAGCTTATTTTAGTATTCTTTTCATGGTTTATTTTTGCCATTTGGGTTCTATTGTGTTTTAATATTTCTGTTTAGATCTTTTGTGGTTTGTTATGCGACTCTGCAATATCGCGTGGACATCGGGGGCAGTTCCCTTGGATTGGCAGACTGGGGTGGTGGTTCCCCTATTCAAAAAGGGGGACCGTAGGGTGTGTTCCAACTATAGGGGGATCACACTCTTAAGCCTCCCTGGTAAGGTCTATTCAGGGGTTCTGGAGAGGAGGGTCCGTCGGATAGTCGAACCTCGGATTCAGGAGGAGCAGTGTGGTTTTCGTCCTGGTCGTGGAACACTGGACCAGCTCTACACCCTCAGCAGGGTCCTGGAGGGTACGTGGGAGTTTGCCCAACCAGTTTACATGTGCTTTGTGGACTTGGAAAAGGCATTCGACCGCGTCCCTCGGGGGGTTCTGTGGGGGGTACTCCGGGAGTATGGGGTACCAGGCCCATTGATATGGGCTGTTAGGTCCCTGTACGACCGGTGTCAGAGCTTGGTCCGCATTGCCGGCAGTAAGTCAGGCTCGTTTCCAGTGAGAGTTGGACTCCGCCAAGGTTGCCCTTTGTCACCGATTCTGTTCATAACTTTTATGGACAGAATTTCTAGGCGCAGCCAAGGTGTTGAGAGGATCCGTTTTGGTGGCCTTAGAATCGCTTCTCTGTTTTTTGCAGATGATGTGGTCCTATTGGCTTCATCAGATCGTGATCTACAGCTTTCGCTGGAGCGGTTTGCAGCCGAGTGTGATGCGGCCGGGATGAGGATCAGTTCCTCCAAATCCGAGGCCATGGTCTTGAGCCGGAAAAGGGTAGCATGCCCTCTCCGGGTCGGGGAGGAGGTCCTGCCCCAAGTGGAGGAGTTTAAGTATCTCGGGGTCTTGTTCACGAATGAGGGAAAACTGGAGCGTGAGATCGATAGGCGGATAGGTGCAGCGTCCGCAGTGAAGCGGGCGCTGTACCGGTCTGTCGTGGTGAAGAGAGAGCTGAGTCGAAAGGCAAAGCTCTCAATTTACCGATCGATCTACGTTCCCACCCTCATCTATGGTCATGAGCTTTGGGTTGTGACCGAAAGAACGAGATCTCGGATACAAGCGGCTGAAATGAGTTTTCTCCGCAGGGTGTCTGGACTCTCCCTTAGAGATAGGGTGAGAAGCTCAGTCATCCGGGAGGGACTCGGAGTAGAGCCGCTGCTTCTCCACATCGAGAGGAGCCAGTTGAGGTGGCTCGGGCATCTGGTTAGGATGCCTCCTGGACGCCTCCCTGGTGAGGTGTTCCGGGCATGTCCCACCGGGAGGAGACCCAGAGGAAGACCCAGGACACGCTGGAGGGACTATGTTTCTCGGCTGGCCTGGGAACGCCTTGGGATTCCCCCAGAGGAGCTGCTCCAAGTGGCTGGGGAGAGGGAAGTCTGGGCCTCCCTACTTAGGCTGCTACCCCCGCGACCCGACCCCGGATAAGCGGACGAAAATGGATGGATGGATGGATCTTTTGTGGTTTGTATATTCAGTGTTAGGAATTTTATTTTGAATATTTGGGTTTAGGTCTTGTTTTGTGCCATCTTCCATTCAGCCTCAGTAAACCTCCTCATTTTTTTTTTTCTAATCAAACAGCCACCCTCGCCTGTTCCCAATCAGTGTTCATCCCAGGTGTTCCCACTTTCACTCATTTTATTATTTACACCATTGTCACCACCTCACCATCGGCTCATTCTTCTGAAATGGTCTCAGTCCTCCTTATGCTCCCTGTGTTTCTACTCCTCAGTTTTCTGTTGTAATTTGTTGCTGCCATGTCAACCTTTTTATTTTATTTTAATGTTTGTTAAAATGAATTATGTTTCATTTTTCTTATTCATTTTACCTTTATTTATACAGGTAGTCTCCTTGAGTCACGGGAACTCAGTTTCAAGGTAGACCTATTTTAGACAGACAACATATAATGTAAAGACAACAATTAAAATCAATTAATATAAAAAGTGGTGTTATAATAACAACCAAATCAAGGTGCCATATAAAACACGGTAAAATACTAAAAACAATAATTTGCTTCAATTTTTCTATTGGCCTTATCAAATGTTTAAAATCCCTTAAAATACAACAAATTGGACAGCTTCACATCTTGCTGCAATGAGTGAGTACTCATGAGTTCTCTTGAGTCTACCTGTGCGTCTTGTGGGCCCAAACCTCACCAACCATGACACTGTGTGTCCTTGTATTGAGTGCTGTTAAACCTAGCAGGAATTTCCATGTTTTGGACATTATTGGCTAACATCTGGATAAAAACCTTTCTGAACACTTCTGTTTGGCCACATGTCATCCACTCAGAGTGGATTTTATCCACAAAAGGAAAGAGAAAAAAAAACTGGTTCATTGTGCTTACTAGTGTCTTTACTTAGTTGGAGTAAATCATGTCATGGCCAAGAATGGTCCAGTTACTGAGACTTGTGTCTCTGTTTGAATGTTTCCTCAGTGGCTGTGACATAGACACCAAAGGCCACCCTAGAATTTGTGTTTTATTTACCCATATGCTTGATTATTAATTTATTTTAATTTTAGACTAACATTTTTGCACAGAAGGTGAAATAATCATTTTATTTTGAAAAGACTAAGTAACTGTAAATATTTGTAGTCATGTTATGTGGAATTGTGGATAGATTATAGCAATGGTGTATGATCTAAACAAAAGTTGGATTATATAATTTAATAATTGCAATGTTTCAATGTGTGACATTTTAAAGTTTGTAAAAATAAACTTAAAACATGTCACATCTTTTAAAGTGTTACTCAAAGAAATATATGGCCAGTCATGTAAGAGAAATTACAGAAAGAAGTTTGTTTCTGCATTCATGAACTAAATGAGGATGTTCGACATTAGACTGATACACTGTTAGTTTTAAGCAAATGCTGGGTCATTGCCAACATTTTCTGTGCATGTTTGAGTACAGATGTTGGATCAGCATACACAGTTGTTAGTCGGCTCACCAGCCTGTCGTTTTAATTAGACTGCCGTTTATCACAGCCCTGTGATTGCTTTTGTAATAATGTCACTGGTGCATAATGAGCAAGGAGGCATCAAGCAGAGAACATGACAGACGCCAGGCTTCTTTCTACATTACCACAATTGATGGGCAGAGAATGGAAAAAGAAAATGGAGGAGTGGGGAGGTCTTAGGAAAAAAAAAAAACTCCAATAGCGAATAAAAATTCAGGACGTTTATAAGAAATGGTGAGGAACTTGTAGTCATCATCAATCAGCTGTCACACAGTGACAAGCTTTGTGATGGTCTTTGGTCTTGCCTTGTCACAAAGCTTTTGAACCATTTCTTGTCTTTCTGGAGTGCTGTGCTAACCTTCACTCTACAGGCTGACAACATTACACCTCTAGGGTTCCAGACATTATGTAACAGTGTACATTTATTTGTTGGCATAAAGACCAACAGACAGGTGAACAGATCCAAAAAGGAAATTCAAGCAGATGCCTGACAACACTCATTAAATCTGCTAAAATCCTTGACTTAATGCTTGTTTTTGTATCCTGTCTGTCCCAGCTGGGAGGAATTATATATCCTTTTGAGTGAGGAGACAAATAATATTTTGAATCTATCTGTACAGCATGGTATATATAGAAATCTGTAACTGAGAACTCTCCTCTGCCTGATGATAGTGCTGAGCAGACAGTGTTTGGTAATGGCCAGTACAGTAGTCCCTTGCTACTTCGCAGTTCAACTTTCACAGACTCGCTCTTCCGCGTTTTTTCAATGATTGTCAATGTTAATATTATTCACGTGGCTGGGACAGTATGGGATGAAAAGTTAACTGAAAAAATATACTTTGGACAGGCCCTGCTATTTTGTAGTTTTATTTCCATAAGCCTTTAATTTAAGGCCAGCCAAAAGAACTGCACTTCGCAGAAAGAAACCTCCGGCCACTGCTTTCTGCTGAAATGGAGGGAAAGTTTTTTTGCAACGCAAAGTCAGAAGTAACGATGTATCTATTAAGTTCACAGGAAAGTTGCAAATAATCCTGAAGGTGAACTCATCTTTCAAGTTTTAATAGTATCTTAACTGGTGAGTACCTGGGCTGCATGTGATCTGGACTCAGTGTGACCTGGATTCTGTGGACTGCAGGGAACAGAGGTGGTGGGATTCAGCCTGGTTCTGGTCTCTCAGTGCTGGTCCGGACCCGAGTGAGGTGACTATATCCTGGGTAGTATTTCACAAAAATTGTCCTTCCTAGAGTGACAACATGCGCACATAAACCTGGACGGGGTGCTGGGCTTAGTCATGCTGTAGGGTAGCTGAAATGGAACTGAGCCCAAATGGAACAGAGCTTCTGCAGAGCTGGTGAGTACCAGCTCAACCATGACCCCTCAGTGGTGTCCAACTTTAGCCCTGTTTCTAGACTCCCATTTGCCTCAAAGCTATTGGAAAAAATAGTTTAGTCCGTTCTTGAATACTATTTTAGAAGTGTTTCAATCAGGCTTCAAATCTCTCTGAGACTGCTTTATTGAAGGTCTTTAATGAAATGTTCCTAGCCATAGATGTATGTGATTCTGTGCTCCTTGTCTTACTCGACCTTCCATCTGATTTTGACACCATATAGAGTCTATGGCATAGACCATGAGATCCTTGTTTCTAGCTGGGGCAGTGTGTGGGCATCACTGGGTCAGTCATCAGATGGTTTAGGTCCTACCACTCTGAGAGAAACTCCCAGGAAAATGGGTAATGTGGTAAATAGGTGAAAAAGAGAGTCCAGGCAGGATGGAGTGGATGGAGAAAAGTTTCAAGGGTGATTTGTGACAAAAAGGTGTCAGCAAATGTCAAAGGAAAAGTTTATAAGACAGTGGTGAGACCAGCTATGTTGTATGGTCTGGAGACAGTGGCATGACAAAAAGACAGGAGGAAGAACTGGAAGTGGCAGAAATGAACCAGAAATGAATATGCTGAGGTTCTCCTTAGGAGTAACAAGGGTGGATAATATTAGGAATGAGATCATCAGAGGTACAGCACATGTTGAACAACTGGGAGTTATAGTTAGGGAGGCCAGACTGAGATGGTTTGGACATGCCCAGAGGAGGAACCATGGGTATATTGGTAGAAGGATGTTAGAAATGCAACTGCCAGGAAAAAGACAAAGAGGAAGGACAAAGAGGAGACATATGGATGCAGCTAGAGAGGACGTGAAGGTAGTTGGAGTGAGGACAGAGGATGCAGAGTGAGACGGAGGAGGATGACTTGCTGTGGCGACTCCTGTCCCACATCAAGGCAACTGTCAACATTAACGAGGACCCTCATCAATATGCATACCGCGAGAACCGATCAACAGAGGACGCCATCTCTTCCGTGGTCCACACTGCTCTCACCCACCTGGATCAGAAGGACTCATACGTGTGTCTGCTCTTTGTGGACTTCACATCTGCCTTCAACACCATGATCCCCCAAACTCTGATAGACAAACTATCTACACTTGGACTAAGCCCCTCCATTTGTAACTGGGTACTAGACTTCTTAACAGACAGACCACAGTCCGTGAAGATCCACAACTTCTCCTCCTCCACCATAACCCTCAGCACTGGCTCTCCTCAAGGATGTGTGCTGAGCCCCCTTCTGTTCACTCTGCTCACATATGATTGTACAGCCACACTTCCAGGCTGTCATATTGTTAAGTTTGCAGATGATACAGCGGTGGTGGGATGCATCACAAACAATGATGAGTCCAGCTACAGACAGGAGGTGGAACACCTGGAGAGCTGGTGCAAAGAGAATAATCTTCACATGAATGTGAAGAAGACAAAGGAGATGATTGTGGACTTCAGAAGGAATAAACACACCCACGCCCCACTGAAAATAGGTGGATCTGCAGTGGAAGTGGTCTCCAGCTACAAATACTTGGGTGTACACTTGAATGATAACCTCAGCTGGACCAACAACACCACCAGCCTGATCAAGAAAGGTCATCAAAGACTCTACTTCCTCAGACGACTGAGACGTGCTGGTCTGAGCAGCCCAGTTCTCACCTCGTTCTACAGGTGTGCAGTGGAAAGCGTCCTGTGCTCCAGCATCAACGTGTGGCATGGAGGCTGCACAGTTGCAGAGAGGAAAGCTCTACAGAGAGTGGTGAAGGCTGCACAGAAGTCTGTTGGAGTCAGTCTCCCCACCATCACAGACATTTACACCTCCAGATGCAGGAAAAGAGCCACCTGCATCATGAAAGACCTCACTCACCCAGCACACTCACTCTTTGCCCCACTCCCCTCAGGACGGAGGTTGAGGAGCATCAAATGTAGAACCACTAGACTGAGGAACAGCTTCTACCCTGAGGCTGTTAGACTCATGAATAAATAAAAATAAAATAAAAATAAACACTGCAAAATATCACATCATGCTGATGCTGATCTGTTTTCTTGTTGCTGTGTTCATCTGTGACCATCTGCTCATACAGACTCATGTTCGTGCTGCTGTTTATAATGATGTTTTTCCACTATATTAGGGCTTAGTGTATTACTAGTTGATGTTTTTCTTAGTTAATTCTAGATGTTATTACTGTTTTTCTCTTGCATTTGTTGTTGGATGTAACTGGGACCCCGTGTACATAATCTCGTTTTCATCACATGTACCACATGCGGTGCAAATGACAATAAAGACTCTCTGACTCTGACTCTCTGACTCTGAAGAGGGAAAAACCAAAAGAAGAAAAAGACAACTCTGAGAGAAACATGTGTGTCAACATCAAATATTTTAGTTCAACATCAGCAGCTCTTTGTTGGGGGAGGTGGGTACCACAGGGGTCCATCCTCGGCCCTCTTCGCTTGTTTTGTTTATACCTGTTGCTACTAGGTGCTATTTTTCATAAACATAAAATACCTTTCATTTCTATGTCAAATGTATTTCCCTCTGAAGCACACCAGTGCAAGTTCTGTTAAACCTCTTTGTGACTGCCTGGCTGACATCAGGGACTGGATGTAAATGTCCACAGGGATGATTAGGTCTTTAGTCATCTCGAGGTCCTTGCTTGTCCACAAATTGATCAGGTATTTAGTTGTCCCAAAGTCCTGGCTGGTCCACAGGGGTGATCAGGTCTTAAGCTGTACATAGGCCCAGGCTGGTCCACAGGGTTGATCATGACTTTAGTTCCAAAGTCTAGGCCAGTCCACAGAGGTGATCAGGTCTTTTGTTGTCCCGAGTACCTGGCTGGTCCACAGAGGTGATCAGGTCTTTAGTTGTCCCATGGTCCTGGCTTGTCCACAAAGGTGATCAGGTCTTTAATTGTCTTGAAGTCCAGGCTATTCCACAGAGCTGATCAGGTTGTTTGTTGTCTTGAGTTCCAGGCCGGTCCACAGAGGTGATCAGGTATTTAATTGTCCTGAGGTCTTGGCTGGTCCACAGAGGTGATCTAGACTTTAGATGTTGCAAGGTCCAGAACGGTCCACTGAGCTTATCAGGTCTTTTGATTTCCCGAGTTCAAGGCCAGTCCACATACGTGATCAAGTCTTTAGTTATTCCAATGTCCTGGCTCATCCACAAAGATAATCAGGTATTTAGTTGTCCCATGGTCCAGGTTGGTCCAGATGAAGAGCATCTCAGAGTGACCATAGCAGAAGTAAGGAGTACTTTCAGGAGGATCAACCCTCACAAAGCAACTGACCCAAACAACATCCCCGGGAAAGTGTTGAAAGAATGTGCCGATCAGCTGGCCGACATTTTTAACACACTTACCCTGGAGACAGTTCCCATCTGCCTGAAGACTGCCACCATCATCTCAGTTCCAAAACGCTTCACAATGTCTGGTCTGAATGACCATCGGCCAGTAGCCCTCACCCCGATAGTCGCTAAATGCTTCAAAAACGTGTCATGACCTACATCAAAACAACCATCAACATCAACGAGGACCCTCATCAGTACGCATACCATGAGAATTGATCAACAGAGGATGGCATCTCCTCTGTGCTCTACACTAATTTCCCCCACCTGGAACAGAAGGACTCCTATGTCCGTCTGCTCTTTGTGGACTTCACATCTGCCTTCAACACCATGATCCCCCAAACCCAGATGGACAAACTATTCACACTAGGACTAAGACCCTCCATTTGTGTACTGTACTAGACTTCTTAACAAACAGATCACAGTCAGTGAGGATCCACAACTTCTCCTCCTCAACCAAAACCCTCAGCACTGGCTCTCAAGGATGTGTGTTGAGCCCTCTCCTGTTTACTCTGCTCACATATGATTGTGCAGCTACCCATCCAGGCTCTCATATTGTAAAGTTTGCAGATGATATAGTGGTGGTGAGATGCATCACAAAAAATGATGAGTTCAGCTACAGACGGGAGGTGGAACACCTGGAGAGCTGGTGCAAGGAGAATAACCTTCACATCAATGTGAAGAAGACAAAGGAGATGATTGTGGACTTCAGAAGGAAAAAACACACCTACACTCAACTGAACATAAGAGGATCTGCAGTGGAAGTGGTCTCCAGCTACAAGTACTTGGATGTACACATGAATGATAACCTCAGATGGAGCAACAACACCACTAGCCTGATCAAGAAAGGTCATCATCAGAGACTCTACTTCCTCAGACGGCTGAGACGAGCTGGTCTGAGTAGCTCAGTTCTCACCTCCTTCTACAAGTGTGCTGTGGAGAGCATCCTGTGCTCCAGCATCAATGTGTGGCATGGAGGCTGCACAGCTGCAGAAAGAAAAGCTTTGCACTCACACCCAGCACACACACTTTTTGCCCCACTCCCATCAGGAAGGAGGTTGAGGAGCATTAAGCATAGAACCACAAGACTGAGGAACAGCTTATACCCTGAGACTGTTAGACTCATGAATCTCTAACCAGAATAATCACAGTGAAAAAAAAATCTATTACGGTACATCATGTTCCTGCTGATCTCATTCATGTTGCCGTGTTCATTCATGCTCATCTGCTCACAGACTCATGTTTGTGCTTCTGTTCGAAGTAATGTTTTTATATTTTTAGTGCCTAGTGTATTTTTAGTTGATGTTTTTCTTAGTTCATATCTTAGATGTTATTACTGTTTTTATTTTACATTTTATTGTTGGATGTAACTGGGATCATGTGTACATAATCTCTTTTCATCACATGTACCACATGTGGTGCGGATGACAATAAAGAAACCCAAGTTCCAGGCTGGTCCACAGAGGTAATAAAGGCTTTAGTTAAAATTCAATTCAGTTTAGTCCTGTTTTTTCCTTCTTTACTCTGCGAGAGGTGGCAGCTTTTTTGCTTCCCCCCCACCCCATTTCTTCCTTCTTCCTGCTCTGCTCTCTGTGTGTGTCTGAAGCTCCTCTGGTACTCATCTCCCGAACGGAAATTAAGATTATGGATTTGCTATCATGGACGATCAACTCTATTGACAAGATTTTTTCAACAAAATGACAAGGTCCTGGGGAACCAGTGTGTCCAGCTCAGACACACACTGAGAGATACGTCATGGACTCGTGGGGAGTGCAGTTGATGTGTCTCTCAGTCCTGTCTCAGGAGGATGTTGAAGATGTTTACATAATTGGATTTATGATAGCAGGGACTCTGCTTTTTGGCATCGGAAGGGTTCTGTTCTATTGGAAATTGAAGAAGGTTGCGGCAGCAGTTACGGCCATGACAAAGCTTCCGAGCCAGTGTGAAGGCTTGGTCCGTGCCGTGACCTCGCAAAATCAGCTGATTTACAAGCTAAACCATAAGGTGGAGGCGATTTATGAGAATTGTAGGCAACCTACGGCTTCCGGGACTTGTCAGCATGGTGGGTTCGACCTTGGGGAGACTCATGGCATGGATCAGTGGAATGGATTCCCACAATTAGGCCACTTTGGAAACAGATCGTCCAGATAGACTCAAGGCTGAAGGAAAAAATCTGTCTGCCTGAAGAAACTCAACAATCAAGCTTATCTGAATCTGACTTCCTGCCAGCCTTGGAAATGGGCTGACTATCAAATTTCTCCTGGGTCATGAGTAACCAAGTATAACAAGCTTCATCTACCCCCCTCCCCCCTGATAACTTTCTGTGCAAGCTTATCAGAGCTGCTGGCTGAACAACATCATCAGAACTGTGGCCAATCTGAAAAAGGCTCATGGACAAATCTCACCACCTTGACCTCAAATGCATATGTAATCTGTTTGTAATTGTGCTTGCTGGTAGAGTTTTTTGATGTCTCAAATCGTGTCCTGATAGACAAGATGTGAAATATCTTTTTTTGTAATACCACTATCTGCCCTCATGGGGCTTTCCCCTTTTCATATCTAAGAATATTATTCTGATAAGAATAAGAAGGTCGCGCTGATAAAAAATCAGCTGTAGCTTCGTACACTTAGTCCATCTTTCAGGCGACTGTGCGTACATGTTCTTGCTGTACCTCAGTGCAATGAAAATAAAGCTTATTCTGATTCTGGTACACAGAGGTGATCAGGTCTTGAGCTGTCCCATGGTCCTTGCTTGTCCACAAAGGTGATTAAATATTTAGTTGTCCCGAGTTCCAGGCCAGTCCATAGAAGTGTTCATGTATTTTGTTGTCTCAAGTTCCAGGCCGGTCCACAGAGGTGATCAGATATTCAGTTGTCCCATAGTCCAGATTGGTCCAAAGAGGTGATCATGGCCTTTAGCTGTTATGCGGTCCAGGCTGGTCCAAAGGGATGATTAGGTCTTTAGTCATCCCAAGTTCCAGGCCAGTCCACAGAGGTGATAAAGTATTTGGGTAAAAGTCAATTCAGTTCAGTTCTAGCTGGTTCACAGAGGTGATCAGGTATTGAGCTGTCTCATGGTCCTGGATTGTCCACAAAGGTGATCAGATATTTAGTTGTCCTGAGGTCCTGGCTGGTACAAAGAGGTGATCAGGTCTTTTTTGTCCCGAGTTCCAGGCCAGTCCTCAGAAGTGATCATGTCTTTTGTTGTCTCGAGTTCTAGGCTGGTCCACAGAGGTGATCAGATCTGTATTTGTCCCATGGTCCAGGTTGGTCCAGAAAAGTGGTCAGATATTTAGTTTTACCGAGGTCCAAGCTGGTCCACAGATGTGATCATGTCTTTAGTTGTCCTGAGGTCCTGTCTGGTCCATAGAGGTGATCAGGACTTAAGATGTCCCGTGGTCCAGGCCGGTCCACAGATCTGATCAGGTCTTTTGTTGTCCTGAGTGCCAGGCCTGTTCACATAAGTGATCAGGCCTTTAGTTATTCCAATGTTCTGGCTTGTCCACTGAGATAATCAGGTAATTAGTTGTCCCATGGTCCAGGTTGGTCCAGAATGGTGATCAGAAATTTATTTGTCCCCCAGGTCCAGGCCAGTCTACAGAAGTGATCAGGTCTTTAATTGTCCTGAGGTCCTGGCCGGTCCACAGAAGTGATCAGTCCTTTAGTTGTACCAAGTTCCAGACTGGTCCACAGTGGTGATCAGGTCTTTAGTTGTCCGGAGGGCTTGGCTGGTCCACAGAGATGATCATTTATTTAGTTGTACCGACTTCCATGGTGGTCCACAAAGGTGATCAGGTCTTTGGGTCTCCCAAGTTCCAGGCTGGTCCACAGAGATGATCAGATATTTAGTTGTCCTGAG
Organism: Garcialebias charrua; assembly: GCA_038048925.1. NCBI lineage: Eukaryota > Metazoa > Chordata > Actinopteri > Cyprinodontiformes > Rivulidae > Garcialebias > Garcialebias charrua. The sequence continues at coordinate 30,731 of JBBPBX010026839.1, forward strand.
GTCCAGGCCAGTCCACAGAAGTGATCAAGTCTTTAGTTGCCCCATGGTCCCCTCCAGTCAACAGAGGTGATCAGGTATTTTGTTGTACCAAATTCCAGGTTGGTCCACAGAGGTGATCAGGTCTTTACTTGTCTCATGGTCCAAGCTGGTCCAAAAACGTGATCAGTTCTTTAGTTGTCCTGAGGTTCAGGCCACTCCACACTTTGTCAGGTCTTTAGTTGTTCAACACTTTGGCCAATGACAGCTTTTGTTCAATGTGCTATACAAACTGGCCCGGCCCGAAGCATAAGTGGACTAATGCCCCTTTTCCACTGTCACTGCACGGGCCGGGTCAGCTCGGGTCAGTTCAGATCAGCTCGTGTGTGTTTGTATTTCCATTACACTTCTGGACCCGTTCTGTAGGCGGGGTCCAGAATCCAACTCTCCTTACCACCTGGTGGCAGTAGTGCTCCCTTAAAGGGATTGTGACATGATTTTTTTACTATTCATAAAATTGCTCAAAATATATATATTTTATCATTTAAATATGTTTGTTTTTGCAAACAAAATGATAAATCACTTTAATTTTGCTTTAAAAGTGATTTTGAACTTCAAGCCGTGTTTAATCATGGGAAATCCCATTACACGCGAACGCACCATCTGTGATGTCACACCGGGCAGAGCTCTGGGCTTGTCACAGTGCGCAGGTATGAGCAGCTCGACATGAAGGAAGTCTGATACAGCATCAGACCTAAATTAGATCCTGTTGTTTCTTGTTCCATCACCCAAACTATTTTCTGCTTCCCAAAATGAAGACAAATAGCTCAAATCTTCACATAGATTGCTAAATTCGTCCAGTTTTAAATTGTCCGCTATTAAAGACACCACAGCCCTCTGCCCAGTGTGACATCACATATGGTGCGTTCGAGTGTAATCGGATTTCCCATGATTAAACACGGCTTGAAGTTCAAAATCACTTTTAAAGCAAAATTAAAGTGATTTATCATTTTGTTTGCAAAAACAAACATATTTAAATGATAAAATATATATATTTTGAGCAATTTTATGAATAGTAAAAAAATCATGTCACAATCCCTTTAAGCTATTTATTAGCCACCACTAGAAGAAGAACACAATAAAGGCTTTGCCAAAGGATGTTGTGGAAGCAGTGGTGTGCCGTCAAGGCCTGTAAGGCCTTCTCTGCTGGCCTAAAATGATTTAAAATTAATTGTTTTTATTTTTATTATATTTTGTCCATGAATACATATTAAATCATTCCAAATGGTCTGTCCACTTCCTTTCATTGCTACCGCCCTGGTTGCACTGCTTCCAGACATGTATTTTCATATTGAAGCATTTAACCAATCGCATTTCAGCCACTATTTGTTGCCAGGGTCAAAGATATCTGCCTGGAGGCCTTCTCAATCAGTTCTGCAAGCCATGTAGCATAAAATAAATGTCGATCAAACTGTTGCTTCAACCAATCAGATTTTGAGTTGGCGCCACCAAGGCCCGCTAGCTGACGTACGCCGTACGTACGGAAACGTCAGCGTATTTACACGCTTTGATTGGATAGTAAAAGAGTGTACTAGCCAGAGCTAACAAACTGCATCTGTAGCGAGCTGCACAAGCAAAGATATTGTGTTGATTTAATAGCTGGATGGATTTTGTGTACAAATAATCAGGATTTTTGGTGAGTAAAATGTTGCTATATTCCTAAATAATATTGCAAATCAGCTGGATTTAAAAAAGAGTTAAGCGTGTGCACTGTGCATGTCTTTAAAATTTAACAAGGCAAACACCTTAAAAAATACATTTGTTTGCTGACATTATAGTAAAAGTGTGTCTCAGCTGAATTTTTCCTTTAAAAATGAATGTAATTGTCAAATCAGCTGAATTTAAATAGTTTTGCTTTGACCGGTCTTCCAGACATGCGCGCACGCTGCGAAAACCTTTATCTCTCTAAAATTTAACAAGATAAACACCTTAAAAATATATTTGTTTGCTGAAAATTATAGCAAAGATGTGGCTGAGCTGAAATTTTCTATAATACAGAGATATTCATCAAACCACAATTCAGAACCAGCTTAAAGGGACGGTCTACCTCAATTCAGGGAGTTCGATTGTGGAATGCTCTGGAGAGTGATGTTAAAAATGCAAAATCAATGTATACATTTAAGAAAAAGGTCAAAAAGGACTTGCTCAAAAACTATATATGATGTAACTTAGTGTGTTTGTGTATTACACTTATGTTGACTGATGATGTAGCTTAGTGTGTTTGTGTATTACAGTTAGAAAAATTAAGTAGAATTATTCATTTTGTGATGTAGTTTGTGTATTACAGTTAGAAAAATTAAATAGAATTATTCATTTTTGTGATGTAGTTTGTGTATTACAGTTAGAAAAATTAAGTTGAATTATTCATTTTCTTATGTAGTTTGTGTATTACAGTTAGAATGATGTAGTTTGTGTATTACAGTTAGAAAATTAAGTAGAATTATTCATTTTGTGATGTAGTTTGTGTATTACAGCTAGATAAATTAAGTAGAATTATTCATTTTGTGATGTAGTTTGTGTATTACAGTTAGTAAAATTAAGTAGAATTATTCATTTTGTGATGTAGTTTGAAGGTTATCATTGGTTGAACAAACTGTGAAATAAGGGGCAGATATAATAAGATTTCATCTTCTTTCTGCTCCCTTCATTTTATCCTACTTGTATTCTTGTATCTGATGAAACTGTCTTGTATTGTTCTTTTAAAATGAATGAATAAACATCAAATCAAATCAAATCAAATAATAAATGAAAATGATGGTCAAATCCGCTGGATTTAAATAGTTTCGCTTGTCGGGTCTTCCAAACGTGAGCGCGAGTGCTGCGAAAACCTTAATCTTTTTAAAATGTAACAACATAAACACCATAAAAGTATATTAGTTTGCTGACATTATAAGTCTGTCTCAGTTGAACTTTTCTTAATAAATGCACTTTGACGGTTAAAACATGGCAAAATGAAGCCGACAAAATAAAGCGGCTTTAAAATTACTACACGCTCACCCGCCCATAATGATGACAAAAATGCCTATTTATTTATTTATTTTTATTCAAACCCGTTGAATTCTTCATCCTCTGTGTTGCTGGTGAAGAGTTCTGCCAACTCCTGAGGTAACAGGTAGTTCAGACCTCCAGAGAGCAGAGGCCATGCTGCGACAGAGTGAGTCCGAGCAGAGGAGAATCCTGTCGGACACATGAGCTGGGAATGCTCGGTAGACTCTGTAAGTGTCCGAGCTCCAGAGATCAGGAGGCCATCCTGCGTTCCCTCACAATACTGTACTGTATGTAGTTACCTCACAGACAACAAATTACTCCCTCAAAGAAAATGGTCATGATTTAATGGAGTTTTGTTTTGAAATCAGCCTTAAATATGAGGATATCCAGTGTGTGCAGCAGTGGTAAAATTAGTTTAACGTTGGATATTTCACTTTCATGTGCGGTGGATTCAGGGCTTCCTCATTCAAGCCGATGACGCAGGCAGCCTGATTTCAGCTGTTCAGTCTGCCTCTCCTCCAAGGAGCGATGGTTGTCTTAGGGACTGTTAACAAATTACCGGGCTAATGAGCTTGGTCTGAACACCGTTATAATATTTTAGATATATTTCCAGAGTATTTGTCAAAGTAGCATCATGTATCATGAGTTTTCTCAGCATATTTCTTCAAGGTAATAAATCATGAATTTTCTCACCATTTAAAATCCAAAAAAACAAGGTGGCACTTGTGTTTCAAAAGTACTGTAACTTTCTTTTAAAGCATCAAAGTTCATTCAAGGATTCAAAGATTCAAGATTCTTTATTTGTCATTCCACCACATGAGGTGGAACGAAATTGTGTACACAGGGTCCTAGTTACATTCAACAAAAGTATTAAAATCTGTGTAAAATAAAATCTGTAATAAGATCTAAGATATGAACTAAGAAAAACGTTCACTAAAAACACACTAAGCACACACTTCCAGAGGGCTTCATCAGTCTGAGGAATCCTAAGTAAACTGTTTTCTCCACTAAAAAAGTTAGGTCTGGTCCTCTGGACATTCAAAAACAAAACAAAACAAATTGTAGAAACGTTTCGTTTTTCATCCGTGAGACTTCTTCAGCCTGAGGTGCTGTATTCAGCTTAGTCTTATAAATAGCACCTTCTCATAGTGGATCAACCAGTTTTCTGCTGACAGCCAAAACCAGCTGCTCACATGATTAAGGAGAACCATCAGTCTAATGATGGATTGTTGGTCCAGCTTTGATTGTTAGATCGTTAGTTCAGCTTAGCTTTGGCAGCACTTAAATGGGGGGTACCGCAGGGGTCCATCCTCTGCCCCTTTTTATTTTATAATACTAATAATAATAATTAATTCAATTTATAACGCACTTTTCATTACTGAAAATCTCAAAGTGCTACACATATATATTGAATGCTACACACATTCATAAACCGGTAGCGGCAGACTACCATGCAAGGTGCTTTCCAGTCCTACCGGGAGCAACTCAGGGTTAAGTGTCTTGCCCAAGGACACAACGACACATGGTGCGGGTCCTGGGAGTCGAACCGCCAACTTTCCGATCGGGAGACGACTGCCCTTACCACTACGCCACGGCCATTTTCTTTATACCTGCTGTGACTAGGTGCTATTTTCTGGAAACACAACATAATATTTATTTCTACGCCGACGACTGTCAAATCTAATTCCCCCTCTGACATAATGGTACTCGATCTATTCAACTTTTGCTGGACTGCCTGGCTGACATCAGAGACTGGATGGCTTTAAATTTCTTGAGTTTCAACGAGAAGAAGTCTGAAGTTATGCTGTTTCCTCCAAATGACACAATCACCAGCCACTGCATCCACTTGCCCGTTCTGACACCATTAGTGAAACAAAGAGTCACTAATCTGGGAGTTATACTTGACCCTTCTCTGAAACTCAACAATCATGTGTATATGATTGTTAAATCTTGCTTTTTCCAGTTGAGGTGCTGTCTAAGTTGAAGCCCATATTGTCCAAAAATAACCTGGAGACCGTAATACATGTATTCATTACATCCAGGCTTGATTATTGCAACTCGCTCCTTTTTGGTATAAGTCAGACCTCCATTGCTAGACTTCATCTGGTCCAGAATGTGGCAGCCCAATTTTGAACCAGCACTGGCAAAAAAGAGCACATTAGACCTGTTTTGGCCTCCCTGCATTGGCTTCCGGTTCAGCTTTGAATCCAATTCAAAATGCTTTTGTATGTCTATAAATCACTAAACAGCTCTGCCCCCTCCTATCTTACTGATCTGCTGCAGCCGTATATCCCACCACGTTCTCTCAGGTCAGCAGACCAGTTGCAGGAACCCGTCTCAAGCGCAGAGGTGACAGGGCCTTCTCTGTCGCAGGCCCAAGACTGTGGAATGAGTTACCTCCTCTTGTCAGACAGGCCCCCTCCCTCACCGTTTTTAAATCTAGCTTAAAAACACTATTATTCTCTGGCTTTCAGCACTGTATGATCTGTGCTGAGCCTGTGTGCATCACACTGTGTTGGCCATGTTGTTGTTGTCCTCTATTGTTTTTTGTTTCTATATTCAGTTTCCCGTTTTGTAGTTTGTTGCGATGTGCTTGGCCTGTCTATCCTTGTACAGCACTTTGGTGTGCACTGTCACTATTTAAAGCACTTTATAATTAAAGTGGTATGGTAAAGTAATTAGGCCTAGTTTTATTAAATACTTTGTATATTTGGCAACAAAAATATTAAATTTTATGTAACAAATCTATGAACAACCATAAACAAAATATGCCCCCCATCCCCCCAAAAAACATGTCCTAACTTAAACTGTAGCAAGCTCTCATATATCAACATTCAGTCATGTTTAGCAACCATAAAACCTTAAGCAGAAAATAATTTAAAAAAAAACTGTTGCAGGCCTGTTTATAAAAACAATGAGCATGCTGAAGTTTACAAAGCCCAGAAACATGGAATGCCTTGAAATCTACCAGCCAGCTTAGTTTTGACATGTCGTAGCTTGTCGTCTCTCTCGCCCCCGCATCTCGGCCATTTCACTCCCACTTTGGGTTTTCTCCACTCCTATGGCCTCTCCACCAGTTCGAGCTTCCTTATCGGTGAATCTCTTCTCCTCCCGGGTCAGGCATGATGGTCTCAGGTTGCATTCATTTTTTTTATCGTTTTCTGCTCCTTCTCCTCACGCATGTTCCCAAAAAGTCACAGGCACCTGCCCATCATTATTAGTTTCCACCAATCATTAGCCAAATGATCTGACTTTGTCAAAAAGGTGGCATTTACCCAATGGACTGAGGACAAGAGTCAAAACCCTTTAAAATGTCAAGGATTGTTTTACAGTGAAATGTTTAAATGCACTATATACAATGGGAATGTCCTGGATACCTTGGAAGGGAAGGAGAGACATCAGAAACTGCATGGAGCAGTTAGACAATGCAGGTTGTAGATTTCTTACAGGACGTTGGTAGGTGGGCTGCATAGAGAAGACGGCTGAGGCTTCCAGGATGGATAAGGTCACAATGGAAGGAGTACAGGTGGAGTGTGGAGGCAAGTGGTTGGATGGAGTAGAAGCAGTTGGAGAAGATCCACAAAGAAGGTTAGTAACTCACAGTTAGGCACAGGTATCAAGGATTTGAGGACAGCCCTGGATGTCCAGGACAAGAGGCATAGGAACCAGGTTCTGTGCAAAGGTGAGGAGAACATCAAGGTTAAGATTAACTTACTCAGGAGGATTAACACAAGGACGCCGAGAGCAGAAATACCAGAAGGTAAGTAATACTCCAGCAGGGTAGGAAGATCTTCTGCAGCCTCTTATGGTCCTGGCTCTCAATAGTGGGATGACTCTCAGCTGTGACTAGTTGATGCCACCTCTGGACTCAGGAACCTGAAGGAAGAGCTGACTTTATCAACTGACAATCAAAACAACAAAAGACAAACAACAAGTGCAATTTACATCACACAAGACTCAGTACATCCTCTTCTTAGCAATATGTGACTGGCCACAGCAAAACCAGGAACAAGTCTCCCCTGGG